>VZTF01008135.1:1915851-1973428 GCA_013397755.1 Cnemophilus loriae
GTTGATCAAGACAGTTGGATAAAGAGCGACTTCACGAGACCTTTATGGAACTGTTCTTTGGAGGGTTTACTCCAGTTTTTATTCCACATGCTCTTCCCCACTTTCACAGTTAACTGGACAAGATTTTTTGTTCATGAGATAACATTCAAATAATGAATTTTTCTTGCACTTACAGTAAGAAAGACTGTTGAAGCTGCTTAGACAAAAGTCATATGTAATCCCTCTTCCATCAGAGCTGGATGGCCATTTCATTAAACATTAATAGCTCCATTAGTCCTCTTCCAACAGCCTCACTATTAGGGAACTACATTATCCTTTAATATAAATAATATCTTTTTTTAGAAAAAAATGCCAGATTAGAAATGCAAAGTCAACAGTAAAGAGACACGTTCAGCCCAAACTGCTTCAACAATTGACAATGAAAACAAACATATAGCTTTCCTGGAAATAAGCTATAAACTCCTAAAATGCAGACTGTGGTACCTGAGAAACTTTCCTGTAAGAAAACAACACAGCGGGATACAGGTCTTCCAAAGTTTTCTATTGATACCACTGTTTAGTTTTGTCTGTCCAATTTTGTTCTATAAATAGACTTGATTCTGTTATTAGAATGAGCAGTTTCAAAGTGACTATAATACCAGACTGTCCTACGAATAACACATTTATAGATGTGTCTGAGCCTTAGTTACACTGATTTCAACCTACCACGCCTATACACATACTTGAATTTTCATCAGAGCCATGAACAACCCTGTGGCACCAACAGCAAGCCCGCTGCTTGGCCACCAACTTCCTTAAGGAGAGCAGCATACAGAAGCTGTATGCCCTACGGTGCCAGCCCTTTATGTGCTTGCTGACTACAGCTGCCCTACACCTAGACCTCTGAGGTGCAGGGAACAGACTGCATGGCTGACTAACAGGTGTCTAGTGAGCCCTAAGCATTACAGGCCCTAAACTCTAATGGAGTTACTCAAAATTTGATGTTACTAAACTGTTTAGATGCACCTGCAAAATGTATTGCATTACAATGAAGAAAGAGCTTGGGGGGTTTCCATCCAATGCTATTTTTCTTTTTAATCAGTTAAGTGAGACTACTATGCCCTACTGGCAGTTGCAGATGTTTGCTTTTCAGGCCAGAGCTCTGTTGTTTTCTCCCTACCTAAAAGCATCATGCTCCTGAGCTCTGCTTCTTGAAGGATGAGCAGAAAACCTATGTTCTCTAGCAAACCTTTTGGCAACTGACACTAATAAGTACCAGTGTGAAACGTGTTCTCTTATAGAAAAATTCCCCAGTGTGAGGATTTGGATATTCTTTTGGAAGCAGAGCCAAGCAGCCTGCAGGACTCTTGCCTGGTGTTACATGCACCTTCAGAGTTCATGACCCATGTTAGGATTTGGCAGAGTAAACCAGTTTCATATACATCTATAGATTTTTTGAATAAAAAGTGTTGATCAAGTGTTATATTCATCTAATTTATTACAATGCTATTAAGGTAGATAAAGATAGAACAATAGTGATCAAACTGCAATCTATTGTTTTTAATTTGCTCACAGTATCAAGTTTTAATTCTTTGCCAAGGGAAGCAACATGATACAGGTAAAATGCCTGTTCCTGTCACAGTTAGCAAAAGAGCTTTTCCACAGCCTTAACTCAAGCTGAAGATTGGATTGTACAGTAAATCATGTTTTGAACCCAATGACACTTTATTGAAAGAGACTTTGTGGAAGTGAGACTTCAAAAAACACACACAAGAATATGTTGACTAATAAGATGGAGTAACAAAAGGTAAAGTTGTCATTTCAATGGAACAAGAGTAAAAATAGTTTGAAGCATTTCCACCTGATTACTGAAGATATTTAATTTAGGTAGTTGTTGGCAGGCCTCCAAGTCCTGAATCAGTACCTCTCTTCTTGCTAATGATTCTAAATTTTCTTCTTGTGTGCAGAAAGACTAGAGCAGGGAAACAGAGTGTTTCAGATGTTGTACAGCAGGATAGTTTGAATAGCAGGAAAGTGAAAGCCTATTTTCTTTTTTCTATTTTGCTTTGTTCTTGTGGGAATTACTTCTCATATTCTCCAGTTCATGAGCAGATGTAGCTTCAGGGCTAACTGGGTGAATCCGAGAGTCCAGAATAATCAATGCAGTCAAATTTGGTTTGGAGAACTGTTAATGTCAGTCTGGGAAGCCTCATCACTGAACAAACCTCCATTTTGACAAATAGCCTATAGGTAAGAGGATCTTTTGAGTGTGGTATATCTGACATTGGCTGCGTGCCAGGTGCCCACCAAACCCCTCTATCACTCTCCCTTCTCAGCTGGCCAGGGGAGAGAAAATAAGATGAAAATCTCTTGGCTCAAGATAAGGACAGGGATAGATCACTCAGCAGTTGTTGCCATGAGCAAAACAGACTTGATGAAATTAATTTATTGCCAGAGAAATCACAGGAGTGTAATAAGAAAATAAAAACAAATCTTAAAGTACCTTCCCCCCACCTCTCCTTTCCTCCTGTTTTCATTTTTCGCTCCCAATTTCTCTATCTACTCACTCTCCCAAGCAGCTCAGGGGGATAAGGACTGGGGGTTGTGGTCAGTTGTCTGTATTGCTCCCCTCTCCTCACAGTTTTCCCTTGCTCCAGCGTGGGCTCCCTCTCACAGCAGACAGTTCTCCACAAACTTCTCCAATGTGAGTCCTTCCTATAGGCTATAGTTCTTCACAAATTTCTCCAGCATGAGTCCCTTCCACGTGGTGCAGTCTCTTAGGAACAGACTTCTCTAGCATGGGTCCCCCAGGGGTCCAAATGACCCACCAGCAAGCCTGATCTAGCACAGGCTTTCCATGGGGTCACAGCCTCCTTCAGGCATTCATCTGCTCCAGTGGGGGGTCTTCCATGGGCTGCAGGTGGATCTCTGCTCTATTGTAGACCTCCCTGAACTGCCTGGCTCTCCACGACCTTCACCACCGGCTGTAGGATAATCCATGCTCCGGCACCTGGAGCACTTTCTGCCCCTCTTTCCTCGCTGACCTTGCTGTCCACAAGGCTGTCTCTCTTACCTTTTCTCACTCCTCTCTTCTCTGGCTGCAAGTGCTCTTGCACAGTAACTTTTTCCCTTTCTTAAATATTTTAGCCAGAAGTGCTGCCACTGTTGCTGATGGTCAGCAGCAGGTCCCTCTTGGAACCATCTGGCACTGGCTCTACTGGACATAGGGGGAAGCTTTTGGCAGCTTCTCACAAAAAAATACCCCTGTAACCTCCCTGCTACCAAAACCTTGTCATGCAAACCCGATACAATAAGAAAGATTAAAGATATCAGGGATAAAACGTCGAGAAGGCTATTTATTACATCCTCTCCTGTCTGGATAAGATAATGGATGAGACAGCCACAATCACCAAAAATTTGTGTTTGGTGTTAAATACCTAATTGTCTAATCTATTTGTAGTTATCTTCAAGAGATTTTCTGAATAATTCAAACTTTCTTAAAATTCTTTAGACTGTTCTAGTAGGGTACTAATGTGAAATTTTAAGCATTGACAGAAAAACATGACATTGTAGGTTGTGGCAATGTCTGCCACGAACTGCCTTTGTATGAAACAAACTCTCCCTTGAATTCATTTTCCTAGAACTGGCTTCAGATTCAAGTCAAAGTGAGACTTCTCATCAACCCGACTTTCTTAAAAGTGGCTCAGTTCTGCAATGCACAGCTCCCAAATCAAATTTAATCTTCAGAATGGAAATGTTTTACTTCTATAAGACTTTGTGTGAGTAATGCCATTGAGTGATATTCAGAATAGTGTTTTGAAAAGCCATTCAACAATTCCATCCAAACTATTTACTGAGTGGAAAATATGATGGATAACAAACGGATGCCCTTGGAAAACAAAGGAGTACAACATCTGGAGTGCAGTTTGTAATCCCAGAAGTGCGACTATCTCATGCTGCAATTGAGGGCTAGTGAAGGTGAAAAGCAGAGGAGAATCAGACATGCAGTACAGTCCGCAGATCAGGCAGTAGATGTGATGTCTGCAAAGAAATTCAGTCTGAAATCTTTTCACTGCCTATCTCAGAAGCAGATACACACATGGCACAGAGAGCAAGAAGGGGATGCTATGAAAGACAGAGGAGGCTTGAGAAATAGCTCTGCATTAAACAAACCGTGGAAGTTTTGTGTTCTGCTTCAGTCTGGTCACACAGCTTGTGGTGTACTTGCGGTGAATGCTCTGGCCTCTCCCCTGCAAGCAGCTCTGCCATGGACTGCTGAACTGCTGTGGCACACAAATATATTTGGTAGCTGTGTGGTTCTTCCTATGCAGCTCTACAGCTGGCGCACAGTTTCAAAAAAACCTGGTTGCAATTATTGCCTTTCCTGTAGATTCGATATGGATATAGAATAGAGGAATTCTCACGTAAGTGCTCACTCCCTTAAAGCAGCCCTCTTTGCAAAGTGCAGAATTCTTTCTCTCTGTATACAAACAGCTTGCTGGAAAACATTTTTATTTCTTGATATCAATTATGAAAACATCCATTAATATAGGCACAATAAAACAAGTGTATACAGGCTACTTATTGATCAATTTTCAATTCTGACTAGATCATAATAAAGCAGATTTGAAGGAGGAAAGCTGGCTAATAGGTAAAATGTGACAAAAACCCACTGTGTGATGGAATAGCAACCTGTAAATACCCAAGGTCAATCTTTTGTATTGCTTTAGAAAATACATGGTTCCAGGGTTTCTCGTTCTTCCACCACTCTCTTGGCAACTTGAAATGGGGGATGTGCCAGGAAGTATGGCCTGAACAATATCAACTGGAAGAAGCAAATGCCACGTGTTTGAACCACATGGAATCCTGAACTCCCATAAAAAGGCACATGTTTGCAGCTGTTCTGGGCAGTATACAGCAAACTAAATAAGCATATGTCCATTTATACCTCAAAATATTGTTAACTAGCTTTAGTGAGGTAATTCATTGCCTGTGGAGTATTTATTTTTTAATTCTAGGTAGCTATCTTACACAAATAATGCTCGTTCTACAATTTAAGTATTAAAAAAATGTTAGTTTGTGTATATTTCTCTGTACATATAAACACATACATATAGTGAGAGATAGAGTCACACAATACCAAATGCTGTTAGAAAGAATTTGTTGAATGAAACTGAGTAAATTTCAAATATTGAAACTGCTGGAATTTGCCTTGACTCCGAGTTTTTAAGTTTTCTGAGATGTCGAGATTTCTCACTGGTAAGACTAAACCAGCATTATTTATGTATATATGTATTTTCAGATTGATTTATTCTACAGCTGCAGTGAATTGTATTTGCAAATTACAAAGTCTATGTGTGCAGTTTAGGTTAACAGAAAATCAAAATCAGCCTGGTTCCAGTTATGGTCGTTTGAGTTGGTCCCCGGTGCTCTGTTTTCAAAAGCAAATTTCACTGCAGATATTCACTTATGAATATCCACTTATGAATATCCACTCATGAGAGTAATGTGTTGAATTTACCTTTTTTACTTAATATGGTTTTAAAAAAAACCCAAACACAACCTGACATAATCTTGACTTCACTAGACTTAAATTCACTTTTATTTGAAGGGGGGGAAACCACCTTTTGCATCCAATGCCACTTTCCCCATGTATGGAGAGTCAGCCTTGATGCAAGGAAAAAACACTGTGGCTGAAGCAATACAGAGTTGAGACAGGGTAGATGGAAACAAAGTGTGGTGGTTTGGGATTTTTTTGTTTGTTTGTTTAATTGTGGGGGTACCTCCTTCACACAAATCTTGGAAATCAGGACTTACTGTCTCCATTGGTCTGTGGAACTGTTCACCCACACAATTATTGTCAGGATTGCAACCTTGAATTGCGTGCCTTCATACCAGAGCTGTAAATGTGTTTTAAAAAGGAAAGAGACAAGTGGGCCAATGTAGTAATGCAAGATTATTCAGCCAAAAATGCTGCTACAGTTCTGCATGGTTCCAGAGTTGTTTGTTCTCTGGATGTAATCCCTCCTCCTTCGTTTTTCTAAAGAGTAAAATACATGAAGTAATGGAAACAGCATGATTTGGGAAGCATGCTTACAAGACAGGGTGGGAGAACAAAATTTGCTCTAAGAGAGCTTAGTACAGGCCAGCTAAGGGTCTTCCTTAGCAGTGTTGTGTGTTTTTCTGCAGAAGTGTTTTTAATTCCTCTGTGACTTTAGTTAAGAGCTTTGAAAATGCCTAACTTGTTTAAGCACAGTACAGAAGGCAACAGGGAATCATTATAATGACTCATAAGGCATAGGATACCAATACTGAAATAAAAATGAGTTGTTCCAATTTCTATGTTTCAAACAGTAATTCTGCAACATCTAGGACTGCTTTATGAAGCACAATCTTTTTCTTTAATAAGGAGATAATCGAAAACAAGTTAGCCTGGCTTGAGAGAACAAACAGTGTTTCTCCTGGCGGGCTGGGGATCATAAACAATTTTTTGACAAGGATTTAGAGAATGCTCTGGCCAGATGAGGTCATATAACAGAAGCTGGTCTTCCTAACCCCAAATATATATCTGATGTGATGATTCTACACTTTGGGAGGTGTCAGCAAAAAAAACCTCTTGGGTTCCTTTTGTTACTGCTTTGACAGCAACTAGTGTCTTGAGACACTAAGAAAGAAAAAGTGAGCCTGACAGGATAGGAATGAATTGCCTCCATGACAGAAAGAAACTGCTGTGTGTAAGGAGGCAATACACCAACTGCAGGAGGGTGAAGATAAATAAGAATGTGTATGAGGACGATATCTTTTCTATATTGAGTGTCTAAGGGCATTAGTCTTCCTTATATTTTTTCCTCTTGTCTCCTACTTTTTTCCTGCCATGAACTACACTTTTTTCAAGTTTGCATGTTTGTTGTTTAAGTAGGTTTTATTATGTATATATTCATTGTGCTATGTCGTTTTTACCATTTTGCATATAAACCTCATATTGAAACATCTCTCTTAATCCCACAATATCTTTTGATGCCCCTGAGAGGTTTCTAAAAGGATGACATGGACATAAATCCTTCACTTATGCAACCTACCAGAGGCCTTGGAAAGCCTGAGCTGCTCTAAACCCCATGGAAAGCAATGTTATATGTCTAGGGGTTGACCTGAAAGGATTTCTTATCACCCTGTACTTGTGGGCTTGGATTTTAATGCCTTGGATTGAAAGCTCATTTTGTGATACCACTTGGTTTCTTTAGCTCTGCAGGTGATGGGTAGAAAAAGGCAAAATGTTGATGTCATTGAAGTCTGTTGGTATCTTGAAGGTGTGAAGTTGTTAGATGGGAAGCATGAGCTCAAGAATGCACTGTTCAAGTCATTAACAATGACTATGGTTTAAATTATTTCCATGCTTTTTTGGTGCATTTGTGGTAATTTTGATTTTCTTCGATAGCTTGTTCTTCACCATGGCTTCTGCTTTGACACTCCTAAACCTTAAGTCTAAAAACCAGATTAATTTTGCATTAGCAATTTACCTTTGACTTGTGAATAAAATTATTTCATTGCTTTGTGATTCAGCCAGAAAATAAGAAAATGGAGATGAGAGTCAATAGAATAATAACTTTCAAACACAACCTTGTATTTGAACGATGGTTTATTTACAGAAATTGAAGACAAATGTGAAATGTGGGGTAAAAGAAAGATAAAATCTGATGTAGGGCAGTGATAGCCTAGAAAAAAGTGAGAATATCTTTGCTCCTATTTTCCTGATCTCTGTAGTAACATGCCTTAAAAGCAACTCGTCTAAGATTCCTTGGACTGTTTTCTGGCAACAATTTCAGACAAACATGAGCAGAAAATGGAATTGAAGGTTGATTTTTGCTATTGTGTAGAGAAAAACAAGCCTCCGTTGCAAATAAGACCAGATATTTCTCACTGCTACAGCTATCATTTTGATTTCTTTTCAACTGAAAAAATACAACATGGAAAAAAACTTTTTTGGCTTTTTACGCTGTTGATCGAAATGAAGGAATGGTGTTAGAGAAGGAAGGAAGAGTAGAACAAATAGGTTCTATACAGGTGTGCATGATCTCAGTGGCTCTGTCAGTGACATTTGTTCAATCTGATCTGAAGAAAATAAACCCATTAAACTCTCAGTGGAAAGATAACTTTTCCAATACTTAGGTGAACAGCAAACAAATACCTCCCAGGGAAGCTGGGCGGTACCTTATAGCAAGGGCAGCAAACTCGCACGAGTCAGAAACCCAACACAGTTCCTCCCTGGACTCCAGAGACATTTCTCTGACAGCTACCCCCAAGCTAGAAATTATTCAGACATTAAATGTGCAGAAGAAAATGAGCTTCTCGTATTTTGAATTCTTTTGGGCCCCTCTTCTCATCTCTGTCAGGAATCAGTGACATCCTGCCATATTTCACCTATGCCTGCCTAATTAACAGGTACCTTTCTTTTCAAGATAGGCCTATCATCACTCCATGTCAATGCCATTCTTTCTTTCTTTCTCATGTTTTTTTCCTCTACTTTTTTTTTATAGGGAGATTATCTTTATGGTTTAGTATTAATAGCAGTTCAGATAAGCGGGAATAAGCACACATTATTAGGAATGACTGGCTTCACTCGGATACCATTGCACTGGTTGGCATACTCATTACAATCTGAAAATTACCTTCACTTGTATAACTGCGTCCATCAAAATCATAGCATCTAAGCTAATAACTTAACAAAAACCTACAGAACAGATTAGTCTTACATTCTCTTCACCCCTCAGCCAAATAGCCACAATAAACAACATCTAGTGCTAAATGTGCCACTTAAGATCTTTGTACATTTTTCTTGTTCACTCTCTGGCTGTGTTTTTCTTGTCTTTTTCTGTTTGAACTCTGTCAATGCTGAAGAAAAAGAACATCTCAATCTGAACCGCCAAAGCCGTGGAAGGGCATTGAAGCAAGACCTCATCACCTATGAACTGGCAGTGAGGGATGTACACCGCATACTTAATAGCACCTGCAGAGCATCAGATTGATCACCTCCATGGCAAGTGCTGTACAAACACGTTATAAAGGAAGACAGTCCCTTCCCCACAGAAGGTTCACCTGAAAGTCTCTCCTGTCTACCTTTTGTTCACTTTCCTATGCCCACTCCAATTACTACTACTACTCTTGTTCCTATTCCCTGTTGACTTTCCACTCTTCTCAGGCTCCTTATGAAAAGGAATTGATCCTTTCAGACAACTGTGTTCTACTTCTTGCTCCACTTCAAGTGCCTCAGTATGGAGCTAGTAGTATGTTTTGTTCAGGCATCACCATGGCAGACCTCAGCAGGAGTAGGGAGGGCACGGTGTGAGGCAATGTCTCTGTGGGATCTGATGTCACCCTCTGAAAGTTAAAGATAAGTAAATAAGGAACAAAGAATTAATGTGTGATCACGTAATGAGCTAAAAAACCAAACAAATCAAGAAAAGGGACACAGGTTAGACAATCAGGGAAGAGGCTGCATGTAGGTTACACGTAGGCTGCAATTTCAGTAATATTATGGTTGCTGTAAGTAAAAACATAAAGAAACTCTGTCCATAAGTCATGCAAGATGCAACTGCTGCAGCAATGAAATCTGACTTTTTCTTTTTCTTTTCCTCAGAAAGGGCATAATTATTAATGAGTCTTTGATGAGTATTGCTCTAGAATTGCAACTTTGCACCTTGCAAAGAACAGTGAAGGAATGAATTTTGACAAACTTACTCAGTACCTCAGCAGGGAAATTTTGGAGGATAAGACACATGGATATTTTTAGTGGTAAAAACTTCTAATCAGTTCTTTAATCCCAAAGCTAGCAGCCAAAATCTCCAGCTTTCAGGAAGTGAAAGAAAGAGCTGGAGGCTTGGTTTTTGGCTTACAAATGTTTTTCCATTGAGATTATTGGGTAAAAAGTAGAAAAGTATTTTAAGGATTTGAGTCTTTGCTGATTTGCTGTTTTTATGCTAAATTCTGGGAACTACATTAAAAACATGATAAGTTTACTGACTGCTGGAAATATTGCACACTAACATGTGAGTGAACAAATGCAATATATTGCCTCACACGGTCAATTTATATTGTGAAGGGCAATACAGCTTTAATCTGTAGTCTTTAGTCTTCATCTCCTTGATCCCCGAGGTGGGCCACTGACAAAAGTTTCCATGTCAGAGGAAAATCTCTGCTGAGAACAGACTTGGAAGTAGAAGACAGTGTGATTTAGCATGCAGAATGACTCAAGTGACGGACACAGCAGGAATACTTTGCAGGAAGGAACAAGAACACTGAATAGCTCATGTTGAACTACTGCGATATTACAGCAGCGCACAGAAAGAAAACACGTCATGGGGCAAGAAGGGATAAAAGAGATGCTTCTTTTCTCTCCTTGTGTTAGCCAGCTTCAGAACTCTACAGGATGAAGGTTTCACAGAATAAGAGTACTCTGATTTGGAAGGGACCCACAAGGATCATCAAGTCCAACTCTGTAGTGAATGGCCCACACAGGGATAGAGCCCACAACCTTGGCATCATCAGCACCATGCCCTAACCAACTAACCTAATCTTTGTATGGTAATCTAGCTGTATGCATAATATAACTTTAGAAAACATGTTTCTTGGAGATTTCTAGTGTGTGTTCAATTTTCTCCTTTTTTTTTTCCTGCATGAAGAAAAGCTGATAAGGAACATTTCTTTCAGGAATAAAAGACACTTGAAGGCTTAAGAAAAATATCAGAATTAAAACTTAATACAAATTTTTGTACAAAAAATATATATATTTTACCTAATTTTTCCATTTCATTTCACAGTTCATTTCTCCAGAACTAGGAGCTAGTACGTTCATAAATAAATTTTTTGTTTCCCTAAGATCACAAATTTTTTTTGAAGAAGTTATGTTCCTGTTGCTAGGCTCCAAGTCCTCCACATATACCCACTGTTCAGGTACCTGTAAATATGGTTTTCTAAGCATGTTTATTGTGTGGAGCTGAATATGTCATCAAGTGTCTCTTTCAGTAAAATGACAGTTTTGACTGAGCCTGCATTTCCCTCTGTTTTTTGGTGCACTATGGTGCTTGTTTTTGTGAGCACAGCATGTACCACTATGGCAGCATCCCTTGGGAAAAAAAACCAAACAAACAAACAAAACAAAACAAAAAAAACAAAAAGCAAAACAAAAAAAAACAAAACAAAACAAAAACACTTCCTTTGTGTCACCTATGGAGTCAAAGGTTTTGAATGGGTAAAAAGAACTGCGAACCTTTAGCATATTGGAAAGAAGTTCTTGGGATATCAGTGCATCTGTAAAGGAAAACAACCTGGCTTACAAAACAAGGATGTTGTACGTTACCTACTGGTCTGTTCTAGGTAACATTATCTCAAAATATCATTCTGAATATCGAATTTTGAAGAGCCATCAAATGCAATACACTTAACTTCTGTCTAATTACTTGATATGCAACTAGAAATTGGATGAAAGGATTTTTAAAACTATTTCCATTCTGTGTTACCATGGTAGAATTGAAAATAAGTTTTGGCAGTGATTCTTACCTGTTCCTTGATAAAAGGAAATTGATTGTGACTTATAATATACTGTCCCAAACTTGGTACTGTGACTTTTGTGCTAAGAAAAGCAGTGTCTTGATGGCAGCATCTTTTACTTATCAAGAGAAAGATTAATATCTTGACTGTATAGAAATCAAACCTTGAGAACAGTTCCAGTTCAAAGCCTTACTGGTTTTGGGAGCAACTCCCTAGTGAAGCTTATGGTACTGCTTTAACCTTTAAAAACTGCTTTAAACCTTTTAAAATCAGATTGAGTCAAGTACTTCAGAATATATTTTAGAGAAAAATATCACTTAGGCAAAGGAATGAAAAAGATGCAATTAAGTTAACAGTAAGTCTTCTATCTAGAACTCTTTTTTTGGGGGAACTGTAAGACTGTAGAGGTGTTGACTTGCTCTATTCTTATTCCCTCCAGCTCTCATCTAAAATTAGAAATAAAAAGTAGAATATGCCAGTTGATGCTTCTGACAAGGTAGGGAAACATAGAACTTTATGTAAAGACAGAGACAGATTTAAACTCTGAAGGCAGCAGCAATCCTTCTGTTATTACAGGAGCAAGTTTTTTCAGGGCCTTAATTCTGTCGTATTTCTCGCCCTGTACTATCAGTGGGGGAATTGGAGAGTCCTTAGTAACAAGCTCAGTTCCAGCTGTAGCTCTTTCTCGGGGGGAAACCACACTGGGACTTTTCTGACAACACAAAGAGTGCAGCAGAGGGCAAGTTTCACGGCTACTGCTGCACTATAAATATACTGTATTACTCAGTTGATGGGACACTCTTCCAGTAAGGTAAGAACTAATTTTGGTGTTTAGATACTACTGCCACCTGAAGAAGATATAAAAGTCTGGGTAATGGACATAGCTTAGGAACTAATAGAGTAACATATACAACCTAGAGTCCTTACTTTTTTATGTATGGAAGCTGATAATTTATTAATTGTAGTGAAAATTACAGATTTTGCAGTCTTCTCTGAAGCAAGAAACACAGCCTTAAGCTAAATTAACAAGTCTTCTGAACATTTTGGCAGTACATTTCTACTGAAACAGCTAGATGCAGATAATTGGCAAACACACGCTACCAGAGCAAGAAAATTTGTAATCACTCTCATGCTTAGAGGATGAACTGCTGCTGTAAGGCAGGCCCCAGAGCACAGAATCACAGAGCACACGTATCCACTGACTTGAAAGTATTGGTTTTTTTCACTAACGCCTTTGCATAAGTTGTGCTTTTGGGAGTAGGCGAATCTGTTTTGTACAAGCAGACTGTGCTTTGTCTTAATTATAATTTTGCATTCTGTTCATGGGAGAGAATATCGGGTAAAGCTGAGGAATCTGTGCAGTAGCTTCTTGAGAAATACAAGCTATGAGAGGATCTACTGTCTCCAACTTACTTTCGTAGTACCACTCAAAATGCTGAATCATCACTCAGACAGCATTTAAGTAACCAATACTCCTCAGCAGAAAATTAACACAGAGAAACTTATTTCTCTGTGTCAATGGAAATTTTTATTGCCAACATGTATATGCTAATGATCTAATGACTGATCTTTGCAATAAAGTAATCCATGAACAATACTTGATTTCCACTGATCCTGGCCTGAAGTGCTAAGCTACTTTTATTGTCAAGCCTTATGATTAGGGAGTAAGCAAAGTAGCAGGTCAGAAAATGGCTTTTTTTCTCAAAGAGTCAGAGAGACTGGGAAATTGTGAAGGGGTTTTCTCATAGAAAATACCAACTTCAGCAAAGAGAGGAAATAAAGCTGATCCTGAAATATCACAAGGATGCTTTAAAGGAGTTACAGTGGAAATCTGTGCCCTCTTCCATTGGGAGTCATCTTCCCCAGATTATTTCACATGAAGTGTTTCCCTCTGTCCTCTTCCAAGGGTCTCAGGGCCAGAGAAAATATTCCATAGAAGAGAATGGGTATACTGAACAGTTGAACTAAAACTCCTCTCTAGTGCAATGACAGCTTATTCAAATCTACCATGGGTTTCGATGCTCTGGTTTTTGGCAAAGCCTTTGGAAAGCAGATGCTTTCATATTTTCTTTCAAAGCATTTCCACAGAACATTTCTCGTGTCTTTATTAGAAAGTGACAAGTATGTTAAATTTGTTATCAGAATTTACTTTATTCAGGACATAATTTACTCTTTGCCTTAAACTTCCCTTAGAAATGCTATATTTTCTGGGTTAAATTTCTATGTCATCTTAACTTTGTTTTCTGGCTTACGTTCCTCAAGCTGATATGTTTTTATATAAAAATATCAATCTGCTTAAATATTCTTATTTATATAATTATAAAAAATAACAGCAGATGGAACCCTCTTGCTGTTTGCAAACAACAATGTTTGATGACGAATGCACAACATTGTCACCCAAAATTGCTGTTTATGGTGAACTGCAGCCTTTAATAAGAACTTGCTGTGTATGTTGAACAGTATCCCAGATTTCTGTAAAATGCTTCAACAAACTTGTCACGCAGATTTCTCTCCCTCTAGGAAAAGACAACTTAATGCCTCCTCTATGTTTACCTCTGTTTTGGATTTATCAGTGGAGGCATGCATGTGTATATACACGCTAGAAGGTTTTTATGAATTGCACAGTTATTTCCTCTCATACACAGAGTAAAAAGCTCCTTTCAGCCTGACTGAATTTTAATTCTGTTTCAGAGAATAACAGAACAGGAAAGCATCAGTCAGACTCAGAGAGAGCATGTTGTGGGTGTCATGTATAATCTCTGTGGCTGTGGGTGGTGCAGCCTAGACTTAAGTGACTCTTAGAACAACCTGATTTGTCTCTCATAACCTTGCTTTTGGTGTTTGGAGGATTTTATCAACTGTAAACTCCTCAGGATAGAGTTTTCCATGCTGTGCATGGGCCTCCAGCTGTTTGTATCCAGCAATTTTTTGTGAAAGCTTCAGACCAACACAGCACAGTTATTTATAAGATGATGATTAAGGGGAAATATGTTTAGTTCACTTGAAAGAATAAATCTGCAAATATTTTGAAGAACCACCAGCAGTGTTCTTTCCTTGTCTCAATCTACCAAACTGTAATTTTTAGTGCCAGCACTTGAGGTGGTGAATCATTACCTGCAAATACTCTCTTTATTTCCATAAAAAACAACCCACTTTTAGCCACGTCAAAAGCCTCTGAAAAGACTTTTTGAGCATGATCCAAAAAGCTTGTTCATCAGGGCACCAGATTTCTCCAGATATGATGAGCATTCCTCACATCCTGGCCCATTTGACAGTATTTGCCTTTATGATCACACTGCTCCAAGCTATCCAGTCTTGTGTGACAAAGTGTGGTCCAGGTATCTGAGACCTAATGGGGGAGGAGAGGTCAGGTGGAAGCACCTTTCGAAACTGTGGGTTAAGATGTCACCTCTCCCATGCTTTCCACCCTTTAGCCCTAAGGAGGAAGAGATACAGAGGAGGTGTGAGCTCAACCTACAAGGTGGTGGTGGAGGTAGGTGTGGTATATAAGGGTACCAGGGCAGAGACATGAAGATACTGGGAACTGGAGATGAAAAGAGAGGAGTGGGGTGATTGTAGAGATAAGATGACATGAATTAGATGCCCACTGCATGGGGAAGGGAAGCTAAAGATGAGATTTTGGGAGTAACTCTAATTATTTGTTTCTATTTTTTTCTCCTCAATGTAATGACCTTTGAAACATGTGATGGTGTCCTGAATATGTGTTCTACATAATAGCAGCCTCTTATTCATCTCCTACTCCAATTAGAGGCAGTTTCAGCCTCTTGAGATAATCTCTAGAAATTTCCTTTTCACAACAAGAGAACAACACTTCCTTTGTGTCACCTATCAGCCTTGTTCCTTGGACAATAAGCTGAGCCAGCATTGCATCACTTGGTAGCATATTTTGAGCTCAGCTGCTCTATCCAGGAAAGTAGGAAGAAATTATTCAGAACATGAGAGTTGACATGCTGGGGATAGTTTAGCTTCCTTCATAATGTCGGGTCAGCTAGGATTTCTTTCATTGAAACAACTCCAAGTACATTTCTAATTTCATGCCAAAGGTACTGTTTCCTTCTTGGCTTAAATGGATATATATTTATTTTTTATTTTACAGAGAAAGACTGCACTGTACAGACTACTTCCCTACAGTATCATCTCTCCCATGCATTTCCACTTGTTTTGTAAGGTTGTTCTTTCCATTTTTGGAATGAATCCACGTGTGTGTGTTCATTCCTGCCATATTTGGTAGGCGAGATGAGAAGAAGTTGTGCCATCTACATAAGTGACCAGCTGGATCCCTGCCAGGGGCTGGATGAGGAACTGACTGAGAGTTTATCAGTCAGAATTAAAGGGAAGGCAGGGACAGGTGACTCTCAACACGGAAGACAGAGTGCATGAGGCCATCTATAGACAGAAAGGAGCAGACACATTCACAAGCCCTGGTCCTCATGGGGGACTTCAACCACCCCAGTATCTGCTGGAGGGACAACACAGCAGGGCATAAGCAAACCAGGAGATTCTTGGAGGGAGTTGATCATAACTTCCTTCGCCAAGTGAGAGAGGAACAACAAGGAGGGGTGCTCTGCTGGACTTTATTCTTAACAACAAGGGGCTGGTGGGAAATGTAGTCCTCCAAGGCAGCCTTGGATGCAATGACTGTGAAATGATGGAGTTTGAGCTCCTTAGGGCAGCAAAGAGGGCACACAGCAAGTTCTCTGACCTGGTCTTCAGAAGAGCAGGCTTTGGCCTCATTTGGGATTTTCTTGGTCAACCCTTGGTTGATATTCAAGGGTCATCTCCTCTGAGCTTGGGAGCAACACATCCCAGGGAAAAGGAAGTCAGGTAAAAATGTCAGGAGGTCTGCTTGGGTGAACAAGGAGCTCCTGAACAAGCTCAAACACAGAAAAGAAGCTTACAGAGGGTGGAAGCAAGGACAAATAGCCTGGGAGAATACAGAGAGTTTGTCCAAACAACCAGGGATTGGGTTAGGAAAGGTAAAGTCTTGACAGAATTAAACCTGCTCAGGGATGTCAAGGGCAAAAAGAAAAGCTTCTAGATGTATGTTGGTGATAAAAGGAAGGCTAGGGAAATGAGGGGCCTCTCTGGAGGGAAACAAGAGACCTGGTAACCCAGGATGAGGAGAAGCTTGAGGTACTCAATGACTTTTTTGCTCCTGTCTTCAGCAGCAAATACTCCAGCCACACTGCCCAAGATGCAGAAGGCAGAGGAAGGAACTGGAACAATGAAGAACCACCTTACTATAGGAGAAAATCAGATTTGAGAAGATCTAAGGAACCTTAGAAAACCTTTCAAAAGATCTAAGGTGCACAGCTACGGGACCTGATGAGATGCATCTGCGGGTCCTGAGGGAACTGGCAGATGAAGTACCTAAACTACTATCCATCCTATCTGAGAAGCTGTGGCAGTCTGGTGAAGTTCCTATCGACTGGAAAAGAGGAAATATAACCTCCATTTTAAGAGGGAAAAAAAGGAAGACCAAGGGAACTACAGGCCAGCCACTTTCCCCTCTGTGATTTACAAGATCATGGAGCAGATCCTTCTGGAACCTATGCTAAGACATATTGAAAGCAAAGAAGTTATTTCTTATAGCCAGCATGGCTTCACTAAGGGCAAGTCATGCTCAACAAATTTGTTGGCCTTCTATGATGGAGCTACAACATCAGTGGATGAAGTGTGAGAGACTGGAACGTTAATGACTCAAAACAGTCAGCCATTTGCAAAAGCAGCAGGTGTTTGGCTGATATACAAGGTCACAGCCCAGGTACAGAGGAGGTGCACACCTAGCACTGGAGCTTACAAGCTGTGTTTTGAGGCAGAGAAGGGAGAAATCTGATAAAAAGCAGATTCTGCAAGGTGGGATGGTGCTTTTTATCATGTCAACGTCCTTCCTTACACAATTGGCTTATCTGTAAAACTCTCCCCCACCCCAGGAAGGCCACATTCACACAGAACATTCACATTCACACATAGGCCTGAGGGTATCCATCCTTTCTGGTGGAGCATAACTGGCTCAGCATGCTGATGTGAGATGCAGGTCATAAATCATCAAAGACACTCAAAGTGCCGCCAGACTCATTTCTGGGGCCTTCCACCAAAGGGCTGCATGTGATCCACAGTGTCACAACAGATCCACAGTGCTGCAAAAGACAGTGTAAAACTCCCCCCGCAGGGGAGGTGCTTGGGCATTCCTCCTAAACCTAAACACCTACACCTAATGGGTGTACTAACCCACTGAACTTTGTGTTTTGTGGGCTCTACCCTACCCCCCATGGAGCAAGACTGTGACCATCACTTTGACCAGACAGCAAAATTGCAATGATCAAATCTTGTTGCTGGATCCATGGATGGTGATATTTTTCTACTCTTACCCTTTTTTCTCTTTCTTTCTTTTCCTTATGTATTTTCTTAAGTGTTATTTTTATGCTTTTCCACTGCTGTATATTACTATAAATAATAATAACCAAAATGGCTACATGCCTCCTCTCCATTGCAACCAAATTGTTCTAAAAGAAATCCTACCCATATATACCTTTAGGAACACCCATCATTCAGTGTCATTTTGCTCTAATCCATTCCAAGGGATCTATTAACAAGGACTTGAGTCATCCTTCCCTTCAAGGGCAGGTCGTAACATAAAGAAAGGACAACTGATGTCATCAGAAACAGAGAGGGACTTATTACCAAGGCCTGTAGTGATAGATCAAGGGGTAATTGCTTTAAACTAAAATTTGATTTTGATTAGATAGTAGGAAGAAATTCTTCACTCAAGAAACTGGTTACCCAGAGGAGTTGCGGACTTCTGTTTCTGTGTCTGTCTCTGGCAGCGTTCAAGGCTAGGTTGGATGGGGCTTTATGCAACATGGGTTCATGGAAGGTGTCTCTGTCCACGGCTGAGAGTTGGAACTAGCTGATCTTTAATGTTCCTTCCAACTCAAACCATTCTATAATTCAATGATTCTTTGTTAGGAACTATCAGCTTTATCTACTTGCATATGTCATTCTTCTGTAAGCTTCTTTAATTGCTTTTTAGGGCCCCTCTAAGCATTCTTTAGCTGGTTTGGGTTTTTTTTTTTTCACCTGGTATATGCTTGTTCCTTGGTTCTTTATGAAGGAAAGAATTAATCTATCTGTGTTTCCTTCCGGTGCCTGAAGCCAAGCAAAATCTCCTGCTGTCTTGATTCTTTCATACTGCATTCTTGAGTCTGTAGTGGCTTGCAGTCTGAGCCTGCTTCTGCACCTCTTCATTTAACTTGAACATTTTCACTGGTCTTATTTGTACTTCTCTGTCTCCTGGGATTTCCAGTGCATGTATATTGACTAATGCAAAACATATTTTTCTCCAAGTTTGATTGCTTCTATTGGCTAGTTCTGTGTGTGGTTTTGTGTGTGTTTCTGTGTGTATTTCTGTGTGTGTTTTGCTTCTATTGGCTAGTTCGTGTGTCCCATTTTCAAGCATTGCTAGGGAAATAGTGTTCCTATAATACCTATCTGAGGCATTCATTATCGTATTTAATCTTAAACACTGAGCTTAAATAGCCAGTAAGATTCTATTTTGTCTCCAGATGAAATGGGGAAACTGTTCTGGAAATGATAAACCAAATTATTTTGATGTTTGAATATTGAACTAAAAATTTGATATCCTGATTTTGTTCCTTCCCATGGAATTTCTCTGTAGATGTATCTCATGTACAGATTGTTTGTCTGCAAGTGGCCAAAGTGGAAAGACACATTTTTCTGGAAAAGTCTATTAAAATGAATTTTTTTTTAAGTTCACACTTATTATTTATATAAAAGGACTTCTCTGTTGTGTTAGCTTTTCTTTGGAAGTCCTTCTGTATCTATTAAGGGGAAACTTTAAGCAGTTCTAGCATATATGTTGATAAAATTCTGTGCGGTATGTCACTAAATATTTTAATTGACAGGTATACATCTGGTTGTTAGCAGTGCTACAGCACTCTTTTGAAAAGGCTTTATTTTCTTCCACTTAAGAATACATTCTTAATATTGTGAGTGTTGCTGCCTGGCATCAATGCAATCAAAATACTGATCAATTATTTCTTTTCTGGGTTTGTGAAAAATGTGCAAGTTCTTCAAATGAAAAAATATATTGAATTCCCTTCTTTTCATATCATCATAGAGTGGTTTGTGTTGGTAGGGACCTTTAAAGGTCATCTAGTCCAAACCCCCTGTAGTGGGACCCCTTCAACCACATCAGATTGCTCAGAGCTCTGTCCAAGCTGAATGTTTCAGGGATGGGGCATCTAAAGCCTCTCTTGGTAACCTACTGTGCCCTGGTTAAACTGGAAATGCATGTTCCTAGAACACTAAGCAACCATCAAAAACCAACAAATGAAAGAGTGCAGGTCTTCTGCAGGTATGTCATGGATGGTATACGACTGTTCTATCATTCTCCTCCTTTCCTTTTGTCCTTCATACCAATGTAGTCTGCCATATGTCAGCTTCCACTAGCCTAAGGACATTGTCATTAGCACATTACATTTCCTCTAGTTAAGTTCCTTCACACAATACAGGAACAGAGAAGGATAAGAAAGAAATCTAATCACTTATAAATTGGGCTAGACAACCTATTGAGAGGGATTAAATAGCATGATCCCCACATTAATTGGGTGGAGTTGGATTTGAGGACAGAGGCATCATCTTCTCATCTTGTATCTAGCTCATCTACCTCCCAGATGAGAAATTCTGAAACTATAGCAGCACTAGAACCAGAAAGTGGAAATATGTTGCTAGAGTTCTTGCTTCCCAAAACCTGAGGATGTTGAGGTCATCCGGTAGAAGGGTCTGGCTAGGACATGACAAGGCTAACTGTGTTTTCCTTGCAAGCACCTTCCTGCCCCGACAGTTTTCTGGTGTAAGGGATAGCGCAGAGCCAGAGGATGCAAATACAACCTGTTACTGAACCCACTTTTGGCACAAGTGTTCAGCGCAAGTTTGCTTGGCAGCTACAGATACAGCTACAGAAACAGTGCTGAGGCTTTGAGAAGCTTGCAGATAAAACATATTGTCCTGGCTTTTGTTCTGGCAACCTCTAAATGCCACAGCCAGCTGTGCTGGGCTTGAAGTGCACCCATGAAGATTACATATAAAACATGTGTAGGCATGCAATGTCTCCGGGTCAACACGCTTCCAGGAGTTCTGTGGGCAACAGCCCTATTTGAGGCACAGTCTTGTATTGTTCACTATTTCTAACACCTATCCTCTAAGCTTCCAGATAGCCTAGTGTAAACATGTATATGGATCCCAGTGGCTGCATTAGGACTGCAAAGGCACTGTGCACATTTGTATTTCCCGACCTTAGGTGATTAAATGTAAAACCTAGCCCTTAAATTTGATTATTCTTTCTGTAGAAGAATACGCTATATTCTTCTGTCTACTTTCCTTCAGCACTAGTGCAATGAACAAACCTCAAAAGTCTACTGACCAAATCTCTTTTTAAAAAAATAAAGCCAAAATAAAAAAGAAATTGAGCATAAACTTTAGGACTGAGACGGTATCCTTACAGTTAATAAAAAATTTCTGTGCCAAGTGCCTAGGTTTCATGAACTCTAGGTTTCATTCGTTTTCTATAATTTTATATTTTTATAAAAAGATGTGCAGCAGTAAATTAGTTTAACCTTTAGTCTGAATTTTAAAATAGCTTGATTTTAAAAAATGTTAGTATCTTGATAATAAGATTAGGGTTTGGGGGGAGAGTTGTTTGTTTCTGGGTTTGTTGGTTTCTGCTTTTGTTTCCAGGGTGGTTTTTTTGGTTGGTCAGTTGGATTTTTTGTTTTGCTTTGCTTTGCTAGCTGCTACCAAATACTAATGTCATTATTTGGATTTCAAAATAAAGAATAAACGTAATTTTAACTTCATGTAGTGGGAAAAATTTCACTTGGGGAGTATATGTCTACCACTTGGCTCAATTAGACTCCAACAGACACAGCAATTCATAATTCCTGAAGGGAAAGCAAGCTTCTGTTTCAATAACATGGATTCAAAGGGTTTCATTTCCAGAATGATCTCCGAGGGTATGAAATATGTTTCATTTAAA
The DNA here is from genome assembly GCA_013397755.1 of Cnemophilus loriae. Classification (NCBI taxonomy): domain Eukaryota; kingdom Metazoa; phylum Chordata; class Aves; order Passeriformes; family Corvidae; genus Cnemophilus; species Cnemophilus loriae. Next base: position 1,937,453 of record VZTF01008135.1, read on the forward strand.
TCTTAAACCTTGTTCATAATCGAGTAAAATCTGTAATATAGTTTTTTCACTCTGATTTCTTAGGATTTCTTTTCCTCTTCAGTGGGTTTTAAATATCTGTTAGCAATACATTATATCTTTGCAACCCAGCAAGAGCTAAGGTCTTGGAAAATACAGCGTATGCATGTGCATCCATGTGTTTTTTGTGTGCACATGTGCCTACACGTGGTTATAACGACTGGATTGAGACTACATAAACAGGTAAGACCCTATTTGCTAGCTCTTTCACAAACTATATCAAGGCCATGTTTACCTTGTACGAGGCAATACCTTAGCTAAGGTGACTGGGTTATTCTTAACGAGGATGCCTGTGTTGATCTCTCCATCAGAAAACATTCCAACAGCCTTCTCAGTGGGAGCTGCCGGGCTCAATGCTGATGTCCAAAGTGATCAGCCTTGGCCATTTTTCTGCACTGCCTGAACATCTGGCAGCCCTGCATCCTTCCTGCTGGGAATCCAGAGACCCATGCGATTTCACCAGAAGCCCTAATGAGGGGAGGAATTGGGTGTAATCTCCTCAGATTTTATTCATTATTCTTTTTGGCCATCACCCAGAGGTCCAGGTGTCTTATGTCTCTTGCTACTGAACTTGCAACTCTCCTTTCTCTTCTCTACCTGCTGGTTCCTATGGATTCCCAATCAACATCCACAGAGAGACAATGTTTACTATTAAGGGTCAAAAAAATAGATGAGTGATCTGGCTGCAGAAACTTCTTCAGAAAGTTCCCAGATTGGTGATTTGTTACAAGATCTAGTCCTTCAAAAATTTACTCCTCAACATCCTTCTGTAGTCGCAAACCACTGAAAGACTGGAGTCTTCTGGTTTTTCTTGGTAAGAAAAGCTTTTTCATTTTAAATGACACAGTCATTGGAACCCCAGAAGAAGCAAAAACTCCTTGAGGAGATGTGCAAAAAATAATTATTTTTTTTTTAAAGCTAAACTTGGCAGTGACGGTTCAGAAAGGTCTTAAGCTGCCTTGCAAGAACCCATCTTTTCTACAGAAAATGATGACAAGGGACTCACTTTTTAAAAGGTCAGATCTTTGGTATGAGAGATATGGCATTGTGTGAGATAGAGAGCCATGACGTCCAGGATGCACCAGGATTAATGCGTTCTATAACATGACTCATAATAATCGTATTTAGTGTAAACGGTAAATACATTTTCTCCTCCGAGCTTGTGCCACAATTTGATATAAGCTTTTCACTTGAGGAATACGGTGTCAGTGTAGGAATTTGGAGAGTTTAAAGGCTTCTGAAAACTGTCAGTTCAGAAATCAGTGACAAGAGACATAAAAACAGTGATGTTAAATCCACAGTAAGGGGTAGCTTAACCTTTGATCTTGAAATGTTTACATATATTTTACTTTTTGATATAAACTTACACAATTTTACACATAGACAACAATAAACGCCTGTGAAATATAACTCTCATGCTGAGAATTCAAAATGCATTTTTTTTTCCTTAGGAAAATAATAAACAAAGAATATAAGGGTATTAAATGTTTTTCTATCTTCTTTTGGTGTTACTCTGCTAAATGATAACCTTAAAAAGATCTGCTTTTGACATGAGCATGAATTTCTTGACAAAAAGACTAGAAATGAGATATTTCTGGGGTTTTTTTCAAGCAAATAAAGTGCAAGCTACAGCCTATCTGAATTCTAATGAAAGCATGAATGCATAGAACTATAACCTTTCCTCTACATGATGCCTGAAAAACACAGCCCAAATCTTCAATTAATATGTACATGCTTAAGCACAGCTCCACGCACCGCTACAGTTTGCAGAGTTGCCAACTCTCACATAAACTGTGAGTGTCATGACATTTAATATCAATATTAAAATATCAGATCACTGAGGACCCGGGTTTTCTTAGAAATAAACAAATGAGCTTTTTGTTGTAGAGAAGAATTGAGAATTAAGAATCTAAAAGTCACAGCATTCAGGGCACAGACTGAAGATATTTCTGCAGCCATATCAGCATCTATTTTCTCATCTCATAACACCAACTTTTGATGAGATTAAATAGAGGACTGCTTTGGGGATCCAGTACTTGACTTCTGTGTCCAAAATAAGGCAGTGTTGAATTGGTATTAGTACGTGCCTAATTTTTTTTTCAGATCCAGAAAAGTTCTCATGCAGTTTCTTTAGTAAGTGCTCATTTTTGTGCAGCTGATGTCACATATAGCCTTCCACCTGAGTTATGCATTTCAGGGACAACATATATACGTGTCCTATTCCTTTGAGATCTGCCCTAAACCAGAAGGGAGTCCTGATGAAGTCCTAATTAATCCAGATGTCAGAGTAGGTGTGACTGTAGGCTAATTACAAATGCTGTTTTCATATTTGTTGAAAGCCGTCAAAATGACTGAGTTTCTTTATTGTGTTTATTAAATTGTGTTCAACAAGCTCATCTGCAAATTCTCTTCACTGGTTTGGGCTTTCTCTTCAGTCTCCTTTCTTTTGCGTTCTATCATTTAGAGGTGTCTTTCATCACATTCTTGTGGGTTATTTAAGTTTTTAAAATTCAAGTTAAGTTTTGGATGATATACTTCTGTAACATTCTTGACGTGGTGGGTGATGGGACCTGTAAGAAAAGCTCTCCTCTGTTATGCAAAGATGCTTTCCTAGGGCCAGATTGAATTCTGGAATTTACTGTGGATTCACAGCCTTCTATGTTGTGTGAAAGGCCTTATGAGATTATTCTCTAATTACAAACTACTTGACAGGATACAAGCTAGTGATCAGGAACTGCTTACTGTAAAATGACTTTTCACTGCTGGAATAGAAGGGGATGAATGTAAATGAGAACTCTGGCAGTATATTTACGGTTAGATTCAATGATTGTTCTTTTTTATTTCATCTAGTATTAATAACCTTCTACCGCTAATGTAACCTACTGAGAAGAAAATGTAGGCATAGAGTTTACTTGCTTGATGTGTCATGTTTGTAGTGCTATGGAACTGAGTGCTAGCTCCAGGCTGTTCAGAAATAAGTGATTCATACTAAATAAATTCTGTCTGTGCCTTGTTATCGAGGAAAATAATAATTCTCATAATTAAAAAAAAAAAAAAAAAGGTAGGGGGATGGTAGTACCTGGATAAGTACCTGACTTACTACCTGGAGGAAAAATCTGTGTGCAAAACAAGGTTATCCCTTCCCTTAGTACTAGCACATTGCCTTGCCTAGCCCACTGCTAGGAATGACAATGCAGTTCTCTCCCAGTGTAGTCGGCATTTCAGGTGTGTCTTTAGGAGTTCCTAATATCGAATGATCACAGCTTGCAAAAGGATATTTAGTACTCTACAAGACCAGAACATTTGACCCAGTTTACCAAAGAAGATGCACCTGGATGTTTTTGTTGGATTAGGTTTTAACTTCTTACATGTACTTGAAATTAAAACTTGAGAGTGCTTACAAATGAAAAGCCAGATTTTGACCCAGTTACTCAAACTGGTACAAGGTTGCTCACATGGCTAATTAGCCTGAAGCTGAGATTGTTGTTCTTGAGCCTGATATAACACACCATTTATTAATGAAAAAGTGCAATTTGATCTCAGTGGAACTAGTAGTTTAAGTGTCTCTCTAAAAAAGAGCAGGTTTCTTTGGTGAAATACATTTTTAAATTACAACTCTGATAGGATACAAATAGCCCTGAGAATACTGTTCTGGTCATAAGGTCCCTGGTGTATTTTATCTAAATCCTTGATCAAGATACCAAAACTGGTAAAGAAACTGCCCCAGGAGCTCCTTCAGATTAATAATGAATCTACTTTATTCTGGGAAGAAAAACTGCAAGGAGTGCAGAAGTTGAATTTCCATACAGGGCAGACTAAATCTGTGAAGTTCAGTCATTTACACTCCCCTATTATCTGGTCTCTGAGCCATGATTTAATGAGCTCTCTTTAACTGGGACCACAGCAGTCCTCGTGATGAAGTTCACTGATGACCCTTGGAAAAGAAGACTTGCATTCTCTTGAATAAGTCAGAATGAAAGAAATCTGCATATCCTTTGTTCTTTGAAGTCTTGTAAGACTTTCATTTACAAAAATAAACCCTCCCAAAAAACCCACAAATCAAAATTCTTGTGAAGTAATTTAATGTGTGGACTGCATCGATAATCTAAATAATGATAACAATTAATCTGTGTGTCTAACATATCGTTCTTACATAGAGCAGCCAGAGTTTGAAAAGGAACACTCACGCACTCAGGCTTGTTGAAAAAAAATTTTTTCTAGGTTTATTTTAAATTACAGATAGGCAGTGGATGATGAAGTGAGAAAATTATGTTTAAATGTAGAATTTCTAAAAAGCTATGCTAAATGTAGAATTATGCAGTGTCTATTATTTTTTAGGGTAAGAGGGCAATGGGAGTAATTGTTCTATTTTTGTTAAAATCATGTAAGCTACATATTTTAATAGAGAAATACTAAAAGTTATTGTATTTACTGGGAAATGGAAAAAAGCTTGGGATTCCTTGGATATATGGTAAGAAAAATTAATGTTTTTCTTCCTGTTTGACGGGGGGAGGTGGTTAAAGGCATATGGTAGGTGGAAGAACCTGTGAGGAGATTTATGTTATGAATAGTTCTTTAATAGACAGTTCAGGTATCCCTTCGGGTGTTTGTTCCTTCGTTCTTGATAAAGCAGTTTAAATTGTTTTAATTAGCTCCTGTCTTTTTTCCTGTGTTTTGTGTACACAGTCAAAACTAATGAAAAAAAAAAAAGTCTGTAGAAAGAGTGAAGAACTCAGTTTGGATGGAGGCATGAATTTTCTCTTTTTCCCTTCAGGGATAAACAGAGTGATGCCTCCAATCTTGTAATATTTATGTAATTTTTTCAAAGGATGCTGTTCACGTTTCCTGAGACTATCCCAACCTACTTCCTTCAGCCACGCCAACCCTGTAATTAATATGCTTACGAAGTTGCTTCCAAACTTTACTGCCAAATGCAATTAGATCTCTCTTGATTTTTATTTTTTTTACCTGAGCTAAAAACTGGAGACAACTGACTTTCTTAAGAAGAAACAGAAAGGACCAGCCTTCTTACATATCTATCTCTCTACATACGAATGAAAGTGAGCATGTGTATATGTCTGAGAGAGACGTCTTTTCTTGGAAAGCAGAGATATAGCCATATCTGCAGGGCAAGAAATTTCTACCTTCAGAGAGGAATGGACAGTGTTTTATAAAGGTTCTTTTACTGCAGATAGGAAATATGTCAGTAGTGGGGGGGATGGGGCCTTAGGTATCTCCCTAGAGCCAGATGTTTACCATAGAGCATAGGATGCCAAGTCTGCACCTTATGAAGGTCAGAGAACAGGAAGAGTGAAGAGACGGTTTTGTGGTGGTTAAAAACAGCCGTCCTAAATAAACAGACATCTCATGAAGCTTCGTGGCAGCAGAACAGAATCATGGCCCAGGGGCTCTGCAAGTTTTCGTGTTGCAGATTAACTTTGTACCACGTGGAAAGCAACTTCCCAAACACGTGCTGTGGGTTAGAGCCACCTTTAACCATCTCCCAGATCTGCTGCTGCCTCTGACAAAATGACAGTCACTTTTTCTGGGCAGAAATATTCAACAGCATGTGGTGGGAGGGGGCACCTTGGCTAAGGGCGAAATGCCCAGGCACCTGCTTGCTCCCTCACCCTTCCTCAGCGACAAAAGAGATTTTGCTTGTGGAAATTTAATTTTATTGCCGTATAAAATAGGTTTGGGTAATGTGAAATAGAAAGATAGGTATTAAAACATCACCTTTCCTCCCTTCACCCTCCCCTCACCTAGTCTCAGCTCTGGGACCAGCACAGGGCAGCTCATCCTCTCTTCTCATGGACTCCCCTGCAGCCGCCTGCCAGAACCTGGGCACCTGCACCAAATAGACATATATATCAGGGAAAAATGCATTAATGGGAATTCCCAAACCAAATGTGATAAGCAGGTATGTCAGAAATGGTGCACTGCATAGCAGCATAAACTGTGTCAAAATAAATCCCTGGAAGTTACAAGAAGGTAACATTAATATTTCATGGCCTTTCCTGAGATGTCCCAGAGACTGACTCAGAAAAGCACATGAAGTGTTCCTTCATTAAAAAAAAAAAAAAATAGTCACTAAAGGTTGGCCTTATGTGATATGGTCAAAGGAATAATTTGAAAAATGTTGCTTAATATACCTAATAACTTAAACAAAAATACTTCTCTTGAAATTAAAAAAGGAAACTCTTCAGACTACCTGAAATCCAAATTGACATAGAATGCTTATTAAGGTAAAGCAAAGGCTTAATAAACTGTTGAGAGAAAAAAAAGGCACATAGTAAAGAAAATTAGCTAGAAGAACCTTTATGAAAAGGGCAAAGGAACTGATAAAAAGATTCTGGCTTATCTCCTCAGGAGAGCTCATCTGAAAGCCATTTGTCAAATAAAAACTAAAAAGGGATGTGATAAGAGATCCTAGATCTATTAAATCTGTCCTTTAGGATTTCTATACCTATTGTGTCATATCACCTCCCAATATAGAGTGAATAAAATCATATTTTAAAATGTGAAACTGCCGTTTACATCAAAAATAGCAATTACATTAGAGGAGGCAGTCCCAAATGGAGACTGAAAATACTTAAGTTTTAATAGAACTTTCAGGAAGTTTGCTAAAAGTTTAGAAACAGGAAGGCCTTTGAAAAGCCTGTGGAAGTGACAGCATCTGATCCATTGGTTTGTTTTCAAACCCACAGCTGAAGTCTTCAAGATGAATGCAAAACACCACTGGCACTGTTTGCCAATGCAACATTCTTTCATTGAAAGAAAAATGCATGTTTGGAATGGATGAATTCTGAAAACCCTGAACCCATGCTAAATCACAGTTACTTGCTTGCATAATTGTAACTTTTATGACATTATTATTCTAAGACTGCAATTATGTTATGCGGTGTTTCATTGCTGAAAAAAAATGTTTTTTAGCTATTGTGTGTAAACATATTCATATATATATATGTGTGTACGTATATATATATATTAAGCCATATGTCACAAGAAAGTTTGCAGTTCATGAAAGGGTGGTGATCCAGAAATCATGCAAGAAGCCTCAACTGAAAATTAAAAAAAAATTGTTCAATTGTCAGTTTGAAGATTCTAGTTTCCAATCAGTTGTTTTATATGGATATAAATGTATGTATAGCTGGGCCTCTTATTGTCAGATTTCCCTTTAGGAGATATTAAAATATACACTGCCTAAAGAAATGAAGATTAATGCGCGGTCTGTTACTAAAAATGAGCCAGCCTGTATCATAAGGGCGGAAGATCCAGATAACCTGTTATTTATGATGAATGGAGTCTGCCTATGCTGCTCACAGGGTACTTGTTTTGTCATCGTAACTCATGAAAAGACTTTGACTATGTTGAGTGGCTATTTTTACTGTTTTGAGCTATTTTAAATGATATGAATTCTGCCTGGCCTTACAGCACAGAAAAAAATCTGCTTCGTATTTTTTCTGAGAAATAACATTGTGTGTCAAGACAGATTGCGGAAAACTTCAGCTCATTTTGTGGTTCATTCATAAATACTGTGACCTTCAGAAAAATCACTTAATCTACCCTGTAAGTCTATTGCTCATTTCATAAATAGTAATTCTCAATTTTAAGAGCATTTTTGAGAAGACAATCTATCAGTAGTTTCAAAAAGGATGAGCTACTATGATGATAAGAGACAGAAAAATGGTAACGTAAATATTGTTTAACTTCCTGTTCTCCTTGCTGGGTCATTTTCTGTAGCTATAGAGGTGCTACTTGGAATATTCAACAACAATACCTTAGTGCAAGGAGTGATATGGGTTTGACATAGGAATTACCAGGCCAGTGTCTACAGTCTGTGATTTAACAGAAGATTGAACTAGATTATCCTAAGTGTCCTCACTTCAAAATTTAGTTGATGTTAGCAGTCTCAGCTGAAAACTGAGCAAAGGCCTGTTAGTGTGTGAGATGAGACTATATTCCACACAGCTTTTTTTACTTTGTGTACAGTTCTCCTGACCACTGCCTGGTAGAGAACAAAAAAGGAAGAACAAAATCAAGACAGACAGAATCATAGAACATCCCGAGCTGGAAGGAATTCACAAGGATCGTTGGGCCCAGCTCCTTGCCCTGCACAGAACAGCTCCAAGAGTCACACCATGTCCCCAAGAGTATTGTGCAAATTCTTCTTGAACTCTTGTCAGGCTTGGTGCTGTGACCAATTCCCTGGGGAGCCTGTTCAGTGTCCAACCACCCTCTGGGGGAAGAACCTTTTCCCAGAATCCAACCGAAACCTCCCCTGACACAACTCCAGGCTGGTCCCTCAGGTCCCGTCACTGGTCACCAGAGAGAAGAGATCAGTACCTACCCCTCCTCTTCTACTCACAAGGAAGTTGTAGAGTGCGATGAGATCTCCCCTCGGTGTTCTCCAGTCTGAACAAGACAAGTGACCTCAGCAACTCCTTTTATGGCTTCCTCTCCGGGCCCTTCACCATATTCGTTGCCCTCCTTTGAACACTCTCTAACAGTTCAATATCCTTCTTATATTGTGTCACCCGAAACTGCCCCCAGCACATGAGGTGAGGCCACCCCAGTGCAAAGCAGAGCAGAGCAGGATAATCCCCTCCCTTGCCCAGCTGGTGATGCTGTGCCTGATGCCCCCAGGACACAGTTGGCCCTCCTGGCTGCCAGGGCACTTGCGACTCACATTCAACTTTCTGTTGATCAGGACCCCAGGTCCCTTTCTGTGGTGCTGCTCTTCAGCATCTCATTTCCCACTCTGTCCATGCATCCAGGGTTGCCCCATCCCAGGTGCAGAATCCAGCACCTGACCTCATTAAAGTTCATATGGTTGGTGCTTGCCCAGTCCTCTGATTTGTCCAGGTCTCTCTTCAGGGCCTGTCTGCCTTCAACAGCTTCTCCCAATGTTGTATCATCTGCGAACTTACTTAGTGTCCCTTTGAGACCCAAGTAATTTATTAAGATGTTGAAGAACACAGCGCCAAGGATGGAGCCCTGCAGAACCCCACTAGTAACAGGTCGCCAGTCTGATGTCACCCCATTCACTGTAACCCTTTGTACCTGACCTGTGAGCCAGTTGCTCACCCACTGCATGATGTATTTATCCAGCTGTGTCCTGGACATTTTGTCCAGAAGGATCCTGCAAGAGACAGTATCAAAAGCTTTACTGAAATCTGAAAAGATTACATCAACTGGCTTCAGTTGATCAGCCAGGTGGGTTACCTTGTAATAAAAGAAAATTTGACAAGCAGGACTTTACTCTCATGAAGCCACACTGGCTGTGACCAATGACTACATCGTTCTTCAGGTGTTTTTCAATACCTTCCCAAATAATCTTCTCCATAATTTTACCAGTTGCTAAAGCGAGACTGACAGGCCTGTAGTTTCCAAGCTCATCCTTATTACCCTTCATGAAAACTGGGACAACATTAAACAGCTTTCAGCCAACTGGGACCTCTCCACATTCCCAAAACTGTTCAAAATCATTAAGAGAGGCCTTGCAAGGACATCAGCCAGCTCCTCAAGTATTCTTGGATGTACCCCATCAGGCCCAACAGGCTTATAGGGCTTCAGCTGGAGCAGCAGATCCTGCACAATTTCAGGGTCAACTGGGAGTTGATCATTCTCAGAGGCAAGCTCAGGGCACTGGAACCTCCTTAGCCCATCATCGATGCTGAAGGCAGAGGCAGCAAAGAGAACGTTAAACATCTCTGCCTTGCCTATGTCCCTTTTTTTGAGGTGACCCTCTTATTCTTGTACGGGACTGATGACTGTAGGTTCTTTACTGGACTTTTTAAAGCCCTGGCTAAAGGGTACCAAAAAGTGTCACTAATTGCACCCAGCAAAGACTGAATATTGGATTTTCAGGCTTTAAACAATAGTATTGGATAGCTGATTTAACTACATGTCATCAAACCTTCCTTGTGCTAAGACAGGTGGAATATTGGAGGCTTAGCCTTAAGGTATTGTATTTGCTATTAATGCTAAATTTACCATTCCAACAGCTTTTCTTAATTAGGAAACCTAAAGGATTTGTACCTTCTAGAAAGAAAAGAATACTACAATTCCTGTCACTGCATTTAAAATTCTAGCTTCAAAAAATCTGAAATGGTGGAAAAATTAGATTAGTAGGAAAAGGCATAAACTTCTATCATTAGAATTAGTTTAGAATCAGGCTTATTTCTGGATCATCAGAGAGAAGTATAACAACATATCAAAATGTACATCAAATATACAGAAACAGCAAACCAAATTATAAGGGGAAAAAAGGAAATGTTTTTATGTTTCAAATTGAAAGGGAGTAAGTGCAACAGAAGCTATCAGCACATGCAATTCTACAAGTTGAATTCATCAGCCTTGATATAAACTGAACAAACATATTTTGAAACAAAAATGTTTTTAAAATATTTCATCATTTTGGTCAAGATTGAGATTTTCACAACCAGCACAGCTTTAACATGGAATTTTTCCATCTGCGTAAAAATATTTAGATTTCTATTACTGGAGGTAAAGGAGAGGTAAACTCCCTCAAAAGAGGTTTCTTTGTAAAAGGTAAAAATGTGAATTCTTGCTTCTCTCCCATTTTCCTTGTCTGGGAAAAACAAGTGAGGAAAATGGAAGAATCTCATCTAGTTCAAACCAATGATTTTCCCCTGAAAGTGTCAAGCAAAACAATAAATATTTTGTTTCATCTTACATTTTTAATAGAAAACACACTCTTTCTCTTCCTTTTTTTTTTCTGCTTGCAATGATAGATTCTACTCTATGGAGTGAAGGCTGTGGTTCACAAATCAGGAGGTGCAACAACAGAGATGTCGTGAAATGGGAAACGGGCTTGAGCAGATCATTGCTGTTTCCTGAAAGCGTAGAATTATTGGTGGTTCCAATTACTGGAACAATTATTCATATAAGAAATATTATGTTCTTTCCAGAAACCTATATTTAGAATACAGAATACTGAAATGTCAGATGCAAAACCTATTAAGAGCCAAACAGCTTCTTAAAATACTTTTTCTAATACAAATCTGCAGTATTTTAAGGATCAACTTTCTCTCGTAAAAGGTCAGACTCCTGAGATACACGTTTTCAACTGATATAAACAGATTTAATTCCACCAGCATCACTGAATTGAATCAACTGACATTTGGCTTTTTCTCAACCCCATAAAGCAAAGCCTGCACAGGAGGAGATCAGGACGACTCATTCTGTTTGAGGGAACCAAAGCCCTCAAAACTCATGTTAAATGGGGCTTAGGGCTCAGATCTCTTTCATATGACTGGATTTGATCAATAGTAAGTGCCCACTTTGTAGTCCCTGGCAAGGAGTGAAGAAGACTTGGGGATTAATCTTTTCCTAAAGGACATTAAAGAACTTTAAAAACTGAAAATGTCCTTACACTGGAGGGCAGATTATTCTAAAGATGAGCAGAGTGCAAATTATATTTCACATAAAGACATGCAGACAAAATGTTATACTTATTAAATAAATATGTAGTTTACTAAATTGCTTTTAGTAGGGGTTCATATCTGGTTCTCAAGTGCCTGAAAACTAGTTTTTTTTAGGATTACTACATTGTTGTTAGTGTACTTTCTGCCTCTGAAAGTTACTTTACACGGTGTCTAAATGGTTGAAATAACATGTTGGCTGTGTTCATAAATATGATCATAAATAGAATGTTATTACATATAAGAGAGTTAAACGTGCACAAAAAATTTTCTTACATTTACAGACGCAAGAGAAATCATTCTGGGTTTTAGCCCAAGTCTTGTATGTGCTGTTACTTTAACAGAAAAAAGTACCTTGAGAGCCATAGCCAGGTTAAATCCAGCAGTATAGTGGTGGTGTAGGGGAGTAGTCGATGTTTTTTGCAGCAGATGAAGTCTTAGATCTTGGTTATGCAGCTTGGAAGAATTTCGCATTACATAGAAGCTTCTAATTTTTTACATATTTAATTTTCTGAATTATGTGTGCTCAAGCCCCAGAGTCTTTATGACCTTTCTAACTACAGTTTATTTTTTATGCCAGATGTCTGGATGAGCATCAGGTTGTTTTTATTTTTATACCATTAAAAAAAAAACCAAAACAAAAAACAAAAACAAACAAAAAAAACCAACAAAAAAAAAACCAGACAAACCCAAACTTAAATGCAAGTAGTAAGAACTTAATAGCAGAAGGGAGAAACAGAGATTTGCTTATTTTTAATACAGCATTTGTGGTATTTCTTGAAATTGTTTCTGCTGATACAGATTTCAAGGAAAAAAATCAAGATGGTGCTAATATCACATTGAAAAGTATTCTTTTCAATTGGCCTGCAAGCATTTTGGTCTTCAGAATTACGTGCTTCTTACTCAGGGGACCATGCCTGTGCACTCTAACTGTATAGAAAGCCCGCATAACACCACATAAACAATGCTAATGCTGAGTTTTTGAAACTGCATAATAATTTAGTGGCTCAGTAATTCTGATTGCTTTTGTGGCACCCTCATAATCCTTCCAAGGATCAGCCACCTGGGGCAATGACCTATTATTTTTATGGCACAGTTGATCCATTTTCAGTTCTGTGCACACTTCTGGAGCCCTACTCATTAATAGGCTGTATATAAAGGCTAAATACAAACAATATTCGCAAAGTACCCTCTCATTTACAGCTGCTTCTGTAAATTATTTCTATTTATGTTAATTACTGCATATTTAAATTTGGAGAAACAGTCAATATAAAAAGCACTGACATTTTCCATTTTAGGTTAAAACTGTGGAGGCTTATTTGTATGCAGAACTTCTGATCAAGCTAAGATGAAAAATAAGCTGCAGAACCCAGCAAAATTAGGTTCATTGAAAAAAGTATCCTCAATTCTTTCATCTAGTATGGGAGAGACAATTAATTAATTTGGGGCTCTTTCAGGTACCATGAAGAGACAGGGCCACTGCATTGGAATTTGACAAAACTATGAGTGGTGTGTTAATAGCCAAAGCAAGATTCTGCTAAATACAGGGTTTTGTCTGCATTTTTTTTCTCCTTTTTCACACTTTTCCTCCTCATTTGCAGATCATTATATTTCTGTAATAGCTTAGCAGCCAGGAGAGATAGAGGTAATGACAGTCCCTAAGTAGAACTAGCTGGAGGAAGAGCTGCAATTGCTTTTGGATTGCTGATTACTGGAGGAGTTTGCCCTCTCAGATTCTTTTGCCTTCTATTATTAAGTCTTCCTTATGTGAATGTAGAAAATAAAGGTGAGAAGTACAAGTACCACCTTTTGAAGAATACAGCGGAACATCCAAAGGGCAATCCAGCTCTGCCTATTAAGTAGAGTCCCAAGGCAGTCATCCTTGAATTACACTATTTGCTGTAGAGAAACCTAAGCTAAGTCTGCCAGATGGATCTTAATAAATACAGCCAAATGAGAATTATTTGGGTCTGTTCATACCTGTGTAAGATTACCTCACTGTAGTTATGTACTCTATGGCTGAGGAAGAGCCTAGTGCCTTTTCTCTTTTAGTATCACTGTTCTTTTATAGTGTGGTCCCACTGAGAGGACATATCCATCTGATCTGGCTGAGCTGGAGTTCATTTTCCCCACAGCAGCCCTCACAGTGCTGTGTTTTGCCCAGGTAGCTGGAAAGCTGATAACCCCCCCGTGTTTTGGCTGCTGCTGAGCAGCATACACACAACGTCAGCACTGTCTCTCCAACGATCTGCCCCCCACACCACTCGGCCAGAGATGGACAAAATCCTGAGAAGTGACATAGGCAGCAGAGCTGACCAAAACTAAGTAAAGGGATATTCCATATTTTATCGTTTAGCAATAAAAGCTAAGAGAATGAGGAAGGGCCATTTTTTACTATGTCTCTCTCATGGAGCAGCCACTAAGTGTACTGAAGACCTACTTCCCAGGAAAGAGCTGGACATCCCCACTGATGGGAAGTAGAGAATAAATATTTTGTTTTCCTTTACTTCTGCAAATGACCTTTACTTTTGCTTTATAAAACTGCCTTTATCTTGACCTACGAGGTTTTTTTTTTCTTTTTTATTTTCTGTTGTCCCTGTCCTGCTGAGGAGGGGAGTGAGAGAGCAGCTTGGTGGGCACCTGGAATCCAACCAAGGTCAACCCACCACAGAGAATGTTAATAAAGCAGCTATAGTTTGATACCATTCAGCAGGAAATTCTTGTAGCTCTGCAGACTTTGTCTCATTAATATTTCTCTTAGCCCTTCAATCTGAAGGGCAGGTTGTGAACCTGTGTTGTATTTCTCAAGAAAAGCCTTACCTGGTCCCACGATTGGCACCAAAAAGGTAGTGTATGTTTCATTGATAGTCCACTGGCCTGTTCCCAACCTCCCTCCATTTATTCCTATCCAAAATAAGGTATTGCTTACTTAAATGCTCCAAGTCTGGATGTTTACAATACGTCTGGTCCCTCTTTTTCTCCTTTGGAGGAATACATGATGTGGAAAAATGGATATTAAGCTTTTGTAGGTAAAATGATACAAGTAGGTATATTTAATATGAAGTGCTTGTTCCTTTGCATAAGAAATACCTCGCAACATTACATTTTAGATATGTAGCTCATTCAAACAATTCTAATTCATTCTGTCTCAGCCTCTAATTTTATTTTTTTGTTATTTTCTGTAGACACATTAATAAATAACAGATCCATTTGGGTACTATAGGTTTTAAATGTAACCCTCTATAATCTACCCCCTAGATATATTTTGTACAAAATTGCTTTTGAGCTTAGCACATCTTAACAGTGCGCATTGGAAAGAGCAATGATCTGAATGTTTTAAAAAAAGTTCACACCTCCACTCTTAATACTTAGCCTTTATATGACATGTTTCTCCTGAAAGGTTCTCTGAAAGATGCTGTACTATAATTAACTCTTTAGTCTGATAATTGGTTATTTTAGGGTTAAAAAGCCAGTGGTACATTTTTAAAAAGCATGCAAGCTGTTTAGAAACCCAGAATACTCTCCCCTTCTTTTCTCTGCCTCAAAGGGAATCTGCGGCCAAATTTTCACATGTATTTAGCCCTTTTACAAGACCAGCCTAGAGAAATTTCAAAAGGCAACTTAGGTGTCCCACATATGGTTGAAAATTAAGCTGGTTCCCTGAGGCTATTTTGTGCATGCTTGAACAGCTTTGAAAATTCAGACATGGGGCATTTAGTAGTTCAGTTTTCATCGACTTGCAATAAAACCTAAGCTGTGAAGAGCCAGAGATCCTCTTTTCCAAAATGAAGAATTTGAGAAAATAAATCACACGGGTACTTCTGGAAATTGTATATTATGCATGAAATTCTGCAATGGATGGCAGGATAGGGATCCTGCCACAGACAGAAATAGTGGTGGCCAGGGGCTGAGAAGGCAGTGGTACCAGGTTGCAATGACCTCTGGCAGTGAGGGAGGGGATGGTGACACAGCTGTGAGTGACCAGGTTGTGGTCTGGCAGGAATTTTCCTTTGGAGGTACAGAATAAGTGTAGTGGTGGGGAACAGGGCAGCACTGATGGTGAGGAGGAAGGAGGGGCAGGAGGTGGTGAGTATCTTGAAGAGCAACTAGCAAGTGGGGTGAGAAGGTGGAGTATGAAGTGCCAGAAACCCTGGCAGCAAGGCTAATGGGCTGGATAACCTTGTAACAGGCCAAGTTTATGAGCAGGTGAAGCCAGATGATAGAGATCAATATAAAGAAGAAGAGGGAAAGGGCAAAAGGGAGTGATGGGGCCAAACACAGCCTGGTGTCAAAAAGGAAAACAGTGAGAAAAGGTGGAAAACAAGGTGGTGAAGGATAGAGTGAAGGAAGAATCAAAGCCTGGAGGTTAATATGTACAGAAAAGATTCCTCCCCCTTAGTGAGAAGATGCAGTAAAAGGTGAAAATGAGAGGAGCCCTGGTGGTGAAAAGGACAGCAGTGGAGCACTGAAGTTGAGGAGTGGGTGGTAAAGGGCAGCTAACTGTGTGGAAAGGGCTGGCATTGGGTAAAGG
The DNA here is from genome assembly GCA_013397755.1 of Cnemophilus loriae. Taxonomy (NCBI): domain Eukaryota; kingdom Metazoa; phylum Chordata; class Aves; order Passeriformes; family Corvidae; genus Cnemophilus; species Cnemophilus loriae. The sequence goes on from VZTF01008135.1 coordinate 1,953,488, forward strand.
AGGTGGTGGTGGCAAGGAGCACAGTGAGGAAAGGCCAGGAGCAGGATGTCAGCTCTACAAGCGGACGGAAGAGCAGCAGTAATATAGAATCACATAGAATCACAGAATCATTAAGGTCAGCTGTTTTGGCAGGAAATTGTACTGGGTCTGGATGGGATGGAGTCCATTTCTCCATTTTTCTCAGTCCATATGATACTATGTTCTGGATTTATGACTAAATCAGTGTTGGTAACTCACCAATGTTTTTGCTATTGCTGAGCAGTGTTCGCACAGCATCACGGTTTTATCTGTTTCCCACCTAGCCTTCCTCCACTCTTCACACTCCAATGGGGTGGGAAAGAGATTGGAAGCAGACACAGCCAGGATAGCTGACATAACTGGATGAAGATATATCCATACAACACAGCATCACGCTCAGCAACAAAATGGGGGGAGAAGGAGGGAAGAGAGTCCTCCAAGGTAACTATTGCTTAGAGATTGGCTGGGCATCGGTCAGCATGTGGGAGGTGGTGAGTGATTGTTTTTGCATGGTTTTTTTCCCCCACTTCTTTCCCTTGCATATTAAACTGTCTTCACTTATTAACTTAATTTATTAATTGCATTAAACTGTCCTTATCTCGAGTTTTCTAGCTTTCATTCTTCTTGTACTCTCCTCTATCCCACTGGGACCTTTCAGCTGTTGTCTCTGCCCTTTTGTTAAAGGGATTTGTTCAGGCATTTGCATGTTGCAGCCCCCAAAAAAACCTGTGCCAGGTTTCTGGATTGAAAAAAGGCATAATCCACTAAGCAGGGTTCTAGCAGGCTGACTGGAAATGGACATTGTCTAAATCTGACTACTATGGTGTAAAAATAGTTAAAAACTGGCTGTGACTGAAGAAGTAGTTGGATCCTTTTTTTATTGGCCTAGTTGGTTTCTTAATAGGGGATTAGGAGTAATTTATTGCTTAAGTCAATGCCGTGTTTACTCACACATCAAGTGGGTAGTAAAAAGGATAGATGCAGCATTAGCAAAGGCCATATCAAGGATTTACAAATAAGGAAAAAAATGAGAAAAAAATCATTATCCGCTATTTATGTTTGTACCTGAAGTGACTCTGAAATTTTCAAATTGTTCTCATAGATCAGTTACTTCAATGGCAGATGCATCTACTTTATTACAAGAGGCATTCTCAGGATTTGTTTAAAGCTGAATCACAGTAAGCAAGTATCAGCTTATCACACAATATCCTAAGGAGGAGCAGTGAGGAAGCGATCCAGTGGAGTTGACTCAGCCCTTTGTCCCGCTAAAGCAGATGAATTGCATGCTGTTTGCGGTGTGGCATGCTTCAAATGGAACATAGAGGAAAGCAGCCCTACTGAATTTGCCTCAAAACTATGGTCCATCTAAAGATCCCAGATGAAGTTTTCTATTAGGGATTTAAAGTGTTGGCCAAGTTCCTTTCTCTGCTCAGTGAGAAAGTCCTGCAGAGTCTATCTCCACTGAGCACAGAAACTACCTCTGGTGACCATACTTTGCTCCTCCTACATATTTTGGGGAATAATCAGTTCTTAAACATCATTAAAAATGGAATATGAACCCAAGAGTTCTTCATCAGCAGTTCCCTTTTGGTCTCAGTTTGGTGGCAGGCCTGCTTGCTACTGCTCACCCATGGAAGAACGGATGGATTCTGGTCATGCCATGCACATGGTGTATATAATTAAGCACGGGGGCTGCCTGTAGGGTGAGCAATTATAACACATTTATTTCCTGCATCAAAGAGAACTCACATTTAATTAGTTTTTCCCAAGTGCAACTGATACCATGAGGGACTGTCAGGGAACTAATTTCAGATTGTGTACCATTGCAAGTCAGGTTTCTTTGAAATATTTAAGAAAAAATTTATCAAATAAAATGCCAGGTTATTGCTGGGTTTATGTCACTCTCTGCATAAAAGCAGAAATGGGAAATTAGCTCATTTTCTTCATAATTTGCAAGCTTTACTGTTGATGCACCCCAGTTTTTAAAATCCTAAAAGAGATTAATGCAACTTTGCCCATGGAAATGCAAGATAAAAGCAGTTTGGGGAGGACATCAACACTAATGAAGTCTGGTTTCCTCTGGATTTGCATCCTCCATTTGTATATCTTCACAACTACAATAATCATGTTAGATTTTCATTAAAGTTCTTTAACAATCTGTCCCCTCTGCTAGCTGGTATGAGGTATCTTCAGTGTTCTCAACTACTGCTGACTGTCGAGGTCATAGGACAACTCAGGTTTTAAGGGACTCCAGGAGGTCTCTAGTCCAAATTCCTACTCAAACACAGTTAACTGTGCCATTAGACCAGTTCATTCAGAGCTTCTTCCTGCTGGATCTTGAAAACCAACCAGGATGGAAACTGTTCTGACAGAGGCAGCATCATGCTTGTGATGCAATCTGCTCATCAGTGGAGTTTTAACCTGGATCTGTTTCCTCTACCCAGCCTTTGATTTTTACCAAAGCTGGCGAGGATGCGGTACCAGGGGCTGGAGGACATGCTTTGCTGTCTAGAAACCAACCAATGGCAAAAGCCCCTCATGGGGGTGAGGGAGAAAAGATGAACAGGTAGGCAAATCCTCACAAGTCACATGCACAAAAGCACCCTATTTCCCAGGAGTCCTATTTCCCAGGCATCCTATTTCACAGGCTAAAATTACATCTGCAAGCACTGAACCTCTCCACAGAAACTCAGATAGAACCATAAAATTAATTTATATCGACAGTTTCTACATTCTGAAGAAGCATGTAGTTCCCAGTTCCTATTTTAAGAGCAATGTTAAGATACAGCAATGCTCTTCTGCCTTGCAGAAACCGAAGCTGGACAGAACAAGCTAAGAGTGTTTTAATATAAAGCACAAAGGAACAGTGTCAGTCACCTCAAGTATCTTTACTACTGCTGAAACAGTATTATTCGAATCAGTATCTCTCATTATTATGTTTCCATGTGGCACCTCAAAAAAGTTGGTTGAAACAGATGAAATTAGGTAACTCTGGGTCTTGTCCTACTAAGAAAAAAATAATCATGTCAGGTCCATGTGTGCTGGTTTTGCTTGGGGTGGAGTTAATTTTCTTCACAGTGGCTTATATGGGTCTGTGTTTGTGATTCGTGCTGAACACGGGGTTGATAATATGGAGATCTTTTTGTTATTGCTGAGCAGGGCTTGCACAGAGCCAAGGCCTTTTCTGCTTTTCGTACTGCCACAGTGGCCAGGAAGTCAGGGGTGCATGCGAGATTGGGAGGAGACACAGCCAGGACAGGTGACCCAAACTGACCACACTGATATGACATCGTGCTCAGTATATGAACTGAGGGGGAGAAGGAGGAGGGGGGAATGTTTGGACTCATGATGTTTGTCTTTCCAAGTAACCATTATGTGTGATGGGGCCCTGCTCTCCTGGAGATGGCTGAACATCTGCTGCCCCTGGGAAGCACCGAATTAATTCCTTGTTTTGCTCTGCTTCTGTACGTAGCCTTCACTTTCCCTATTAAACTGTCTTTATCTCAACCCATGAATTTTCTAGCTTTTACCCTTCCGATGCTCTTCCCAATCCCACCTGGTGGGCAGTGAGCAAGCAGATGTGTAGGGCTTGGCTGCTGGCTGGGGTTAAACCACAACACCATGTCAAATCATCGTTTGATCTGGTCCTTGCAAGGTCTCTGCTGCTACTTTACCAATCCTGCTTGTGGAAAATCTCAGATGCAGTTTATCCAGCAGAGCATGAGTTGAGGTATGATCCCAGCCAGGGTGAAAGTGCTCTACAAATAAGAAAACAAACCCTGAGAGTCTCGGAGGAAAGATCAGCAGTGCACAAGTAAATATGAGCAAGATCAGTTAGAGCTTTTTTACAATTGGCTGAAATTGCAGAGGCTTCAAATAAACAAAATGCAGCATAAAGAAAAAAGAATATGAGGGCACCGTGCTTGCACCAAGCTGAATGTGTGAAAAGGTTGTCATACAATAACAAATGAAATTGTAATGACAAATAGGAATGGGATAGCAAGTTGTTCTCAGATGCATCTAATCTAGCTATTTAGATGATAAGTCATATAAATCCTTGTTGTGTCATCTAACCCTCCATTGCGCAACTACTATGATCAGGATGATGTTAAATGTCAAGGAATTTGTTCATTCATTACATGATAGGATGACAGCTTTCTTGAAAGGCTTCCTGATAAAAGGGACAGAAGACATGTTTTTTGATTCATGTTCAAATAATTTATTCAGCCCAGATACATTGCTCAACTTACAGAACTACAGTGAATTAATTGTGTGATACAAAACAAAGCACATGTGTGCATTTTCTTGAAACCAGGAAAATTATGAATCTGGTATAAAAAGCAACCCAAATCCAGAATACTGAGCTTTTCAAACCAGTTTTAGATCTATGCAAGTTTTAAAACAGCTACACAACAGTATGCATGGGGAGAGATTTAGGTAACTTTTGGTAATGTCTAATTTTCCTAAATACTGAGGCTGTAAATCTCTGAAAGCCATTTATTGGCAAAGACTTTTGTTCAGAGACTTTTATATGAATGATGAATATATTGAATTAAACCAGCTAGAAGATTTTAGGACAAAGTCAAATTAGCTCCATTAGTCTCAAAAGTGATTAAATTGAATGAACTTATAAACCTGGAGTAATAAGAGCTTTTTAACAAATCCAGAAGCTATTATCTCTTAGAAAAATGTATGACTTGAATGTTTTGTAATGAATCTGTGAAATATCTAAGTTAAATTCACAGCAGAATACCCAGTTTTTATTTTACTCCTGTCTTTTTCTACTCTTTTTTTCTCTTTTTGGATTGTGTAAAATTATGTAACTTATAAATAAAAGCCTTTTTTTCTGAATGTGACATCACCTTCTGCTTTTCCTGATAAAATGGCTTACTGTCTGGTACCCCTGAGGGCTAGATATGCTGGTGTGTTGCGTGTCTTGTCTTACCACCAAATGACATGGCTCTATTGCAGCTCTGACGTGATATAATTAAAAATATTGTCTTCAGTGAATTACATGGGTTTTTCATTAGGAAGTCTTCTGCACTCCCAAATTATTTTGCAGCTGGTCTATGGTACAAGAGACCATTTTCATGTACTCACCAGCCTTTGAGCATGCAGAAATGTGGTAGGAACATACATTATACTGAAGTCTCTTGGACTCCTAGTGCCCCCAAGTAAATGTTGCAAACATGATAGGAAATGATGAAGATGTTTTGCCCCACAACAACACATTATTATTACCATTATTGACCTTTCTATGGCTGTTATTATTTAGAGGATCTCGAGGTTAGTGCTTGATCCCCAGTGGTAATTAGTTGTACCCCAGCCAATTGGTTTCTGACTGTAGATGAGAAGCAATAAATGCAGAGACAAGACTATGACGTGAGCAAGCTGAACAGAGAAGGGAGAAGGCAATAATTCCTGCACATATCTGAATGTAAAACCCAATCTGATTTGAAGGTGACAGTGTCCCCCCCAGTATCCTTCTGGACAAGCTGTCCAGCTGACATGAGCAGGTACATCGTGCAAAGGATGAAGAACTGGCCGGCAGGCAGAGCTCAAAGTGTTGCCATGCATGAGGCCACATCTGGCTGGTGACCAGTGACCAGCGGTGTTCCTCAGGGTGCAATTCTAGAGCCAGTCCTGTTCCATATTTGTATCAGTGATCTGNAGGCCAGTTCTGTTCCCTATTTGTATCAGTGATCTGGATGGAGGAGTTGAATGCACAGTTACTAAGTCTGCAAGTGAAACCGAACTGGGAAGTGCTGTTGGCTCTCTCAGGGGATAAGAGGGCTTGCAGGGGTATCTGGATAGATTGGAGCATTGGGCAATCACCAGTGGCATGAAATGCGGGATTCTGCATCTGGGATGGAGTAACACCAGACATGAGACTAAACTGGGAGAGGAGTGGCTGGAGAACAGCCCTGCAGAAAGGGATCTGGGGGTGCTGGTTGACAGGAGGCTCAATAGGAACCAGCAGTGTGTGCCCTGGCAGCCAGGAGGGCAAATCCCATCCTGGAGTGCATCAAACACAGCAACACCAGCTGGTCAAAAGAGGTGATTATGCTGCTGTGTTTAGCATTGGTGCAGCCTTGAGTACTGTGTGCAGTTCAATTTAAGAAGGACGTGAAGGTACTTGAATGCATCCAGAGAAGGGCACCAAAGCTGGGTAAGGGAATGGCAGGAATGTCCTCTGAGGAGTGGCTGAGGGCACTGGGCTTGTCTGGTTTGGAGAGGAGGAGGCTGAGGGGTGACCTCACTGCTCTCTACAGCTTCCTGAGGAGCGCAAGTGGTCTCCAGAATNCTGTAACGCGCAATATCCTCCTTCCTCCTTCCTCCTCCCTTCTCCCTCCTCCCTCTTCCCTCCTTCCTCCTTCCTCTTCCCTCCTCCCTCCTCCCTCCTCCCTTCCTCCTCCCTCCCTCCCTCTCTTCTCCTCTCCTTTCCTCTCTGTCTTATCAAGCAAGTAAGGTAATACCAGGTCATGAGAGTGGACTTGGAAGCTGATCAACAGTGACATCTCATTTCCATGTTTTCTAATTAATGTCAGGATGGCTTAGGTTTGACAGGTTGTATGCATTTTGGGGTGGAGTTGTGTGCTTTTTGGGTGGTTGCATTGGTGGGGAATTTGCTGTTGGGTGTTCTGTTGGTGTAGTGACTGGGGATCTGATCTAGTAGCTTGCAATCCCATTTACACCCGTGAATAAAGAAACAATATTCTCCATACCAAAGGCTTTATTATCAATATAAATGAAACACTACAGGCAAGTAATTTCATATGTAGCCAGGAGGTCTTTTTTTTTTTCCTCTTCTGAAGCTGGAGTTCCATTTAATAATAAGGGTTGTCACCTTTTTATCTGAAGTACTATACATTTTAAATATTAATTCAAGCAGTTTTACTTTTAGCTTAAAATTAAGCTTTGCTTTATGTTGTTGGGGTTTTTTTTATATATGTGAATCAGGTCTTAATATTCCCATTAGGTTGTCTCAGTTGCTTGCATAATATTAAGAGTTGTAGTTTACATTCTGTTAGTCACCCTTGGCTGCTTTGTCTTCACTAGGCACAGACCAAGAACTCTCTCGCACCAGAGGTGTCTCTGAGGGAGGGTCCAGGATCTGCTAGAAACGAATTGTTATTCTTCACTGCTTTCTAAATATGAGTTGTGGGAGGCAGGGAGGGAGGAAGGGAAGAGCTAAATGAGACGACCAGTGGTCTGTGCAAAGCTGAGAGGCGTGAGACTCAGGATCAAGTCCCAGGTATGCTGCAGAATTCCTTCATGAGCTTTTGAAACCAGCTTTAGCTATGCTTACCGGATAACTTGCAATGCTTCAGAAATGTTCCCAAGCTAGTTAGGCACCAAGAAGAGGGCTGCTATTCACACAGCACTCTATTTAGGCTACTTAACCCCCTAACTGACAAGCTGAGTATCTTCCAGGCTTGAGTATCCTCAGAGCTGCAATGTATTTGTAAACATCCCTACCCCAAGCTTCAGCCTTTCTCTATGACATCCCCCTTCCCTGGTCACATATTTTTGACGAACTGCAAGGAGAGGTGCTATTTCTCACGCTATGTTTGGATGGCACCTAACAATGGATGTCATAATCTCTATCCAACAGTGTGATACAAATAAACAGAAGGAGTGATCTGCTATTATTTGCTTGTACTGGTCTATCAGACAGAGATAGCAAGCCAATTTTACACCCTTCAGAGTGAAAACATACGAAAGCCTGTGGGTAGAATGATAAGATTGTAGATTGGATTAATCTTTCAAGAAAGATAGCAGGATCTGTATCACCTATCAGACATCTGAAGTGGTCAGGATGAACTGTTTTGTTCCAGTAGCGAGACAGATTAAAGGCAAAATAAAAGAAGGAAAACCAGACAGAATATCACTTAGACAGTGAAACAGCGACCACCAACAAGTCACACCCCACTGGCTATAGTTCTTTGTCCCCAGAGCACCTGGCTGGCCTGTAAGGCTTCCTGTTAGCTGTCACAACATGGTGCGAGGCCAATGTCCCTGTGTGCCCAAGGAACCTCTGCATGCTGGCATTTCTTAACAAGGGAAGAAGACAGGCTGTGCTGCCTTTTCAGTCATTTCTGCCTCCAGCTTGCTAATGAGTGCTTTCCCTACGCCAAAAGCTACCTGGCTCCCTCTGTCTCCTTTTAGCAGTCTGCAGTTACTCTCATTTTGTTCCAAAGGATGCACTTCAAGTGAGACAATCTGATGCTGGTTCAGAAACTTGCATGGCAGCCCACCCTGGCTGTCCTGCACCTTGTCCTCCCTCTCTCTACTTGTGGTACTGTCTACCAAGTGTTTCACCACTACTGAATAACAAACACAATGGCAAATAAAGCAGAAAGGGAAGAGATAAAGCACTTGCCTTCTCTGTGTTGAGCCATACAGCCTAACAGCTGGTATAGCATATTCCCAGAAGCCAGCTACCCTCCCAGCCATGAATTGCATGGCACTCTACACCTAGTGTTCAGAGGCATGCTGGGGTTTTATTTACAGGATTTTGATCTTATTTTTGGCTCTTCTGAATCATAATCCGAATACTGCTGTTATACTATGGATCCAAGGGTCACAAGGGCATGCTACAATTATGAAAGATTAATGAGATACTTCATTAACCTTTGCACTTTTGACTGCTCGGAAATATCTCATCTGTGTTTTTTTAAAGAAGAAGAAAGAAAAAAAAAGTCTTAGTAAAAGGAAGCAAAATACTTTGGTGTTATTAGAGCACTTTTGTGCCAGAATTTAGAACTGTTTTTTTTTTTTTAAACTTTATCTTCTCTGTCTGTTCGTACCTTCCACTGCTCTCCTTCACCTGCTTCTCTCCAGGCTTGCTCTCACATCACCCTGAAGAAAGCAATGATCTTCTCAGTGGTAGAGGGGCATCTCACCAACAAACCACCCAAAACTTGGGGAAGTTTGTACTCTCATGACTGTGGTCTTAATCTTCTTTTATTTTGTGACAGTTTTCCAACACCTCCCATGATTTAATGGTGATTTCAGAGGGAAGTTTATTGTGGGTAAAAGGAGGAAGGTAACTTCCTATTCATGTAGCTGTTTTATGACTACTCTAAAGAAATATGAAAACAACTCTAAAACACATATCTAAGAAAGGAAAGGTTTACTTTCTGAGACTAAGTATTCTGTACAGCAGGACAGTTTTAAACTACGTTAGAAATTTGCTTCTGTGCTGTAGTGAAGAAAATGAGTAAATGAGAAAATTCACAATAATTATAACTTTGGTCAAGCCCCATTTTAGTGTTCAGATTTTGCCTTAGATAACTCATTATCTAGGTCCTGATTTGCTATTTTTTTTGTCTGTACTTTGAATTTTTATAGGAATTAGAATTCAGTGGATTAAGCACTGTACACAACATTTTCCCACAGTGCTAAATTGCTTTTTGAGTCTCTTAAATCTCATTCAAGTCCAGTAAGCCTGAGATTCCTGAATCATTTAGGTGTTCTTAAAGCTCTCCTCTAGTTTATTCTCTTTAGGGGTTACAGCCCTAACTCCAAAAGCTAATAGTTTAAAATTAGATAAGAAATAATTGAAATGAAATTAGACCTGAAATAATTGATATGAGCTTGATCGCATGGAGGGGAAAAGTTAAAGACATATTAGAGGAGAAGGTGTCACACATATCTAACTGCATCATGTGACGCTAACATACATCTTTTCCTGGCCTTCTTTCTTTGTTGATTCCAAGTTTTAGTGGTCTGTCCATGTCCATGCTTGAATTGGACAATAGGCACCAGTCTGAGCTCTTGCTGCCACATTCCCTGCTGATGTAATCTCAAGCTGGTCCACCTCATCTCCACAGTCACTTGATTGTCTGTGTTAAGGAAACCCAACATCGTGTCCAAAGCAAGCTCTTTTACCTCTGCAAAACTGTGAACTTCACTTTTTTTATTTATCTATGGGATCCCCTATTCTCACTGGGGTTGTGTCAGTAACACATTGTGCTTTTATGAGAGTTGCTCTTTTCCTCCTATAAAAAGAAAATGAAGGAGGAAACACTGGTGACCTGTGACTCCAGAATATTGCTCTGTGCTCAGTAATGAACCTGCTTTTCATGGAGAGAGATGGCATTTGGAAAATGCTGAAGAACCACTCCCAGAAGAACATGATTTGCCACTGGATGGGCCTTGGGTGTAAATCACTGTCCTTAAATCTCACACCTGTAACAAGCTTCTAGCCCATCCTCTCTAATTCAGCTAATGCTGAATTGTCACATCCTAGAGGTTTTCTTTGAATTTTTTAGTTTGCTTGTGGACATAGAGGCCCTTCACTAATTAAAAACAACTCTTAAGGCTGAGGTACCAGTTGGTGATACCCAGTTAAACTTGCATCACTTTCACCAAAGACTGTGGATGAAATTCTGGCCTCACAGAAATTACTGCAGAAAACTCTCATAAGGGAGGCTAAGATCTTGTCCCATAAGAACAGACAAAGGTCAACAGCCCTTAGCAGCCTTTTCATTTGCCAAAAGAAGGCCTAAATCCTTAATTTCATTCAAAATTTGCACCTATAGATAGATAGATAAGTAATTTAGCTAGCACCTAAAACATGCAACACATTTTTGCTGTCCAACAAAGAATCCTGGAGTCTGGAGAACAGCTAATGCAGTCGACCAGTAACAAATTATTTATAAATGAGCATCAGGCCTTGTGTTGCCTTGCCAAGGCCTGCTTGGAAATGCCCATCAATCACCTTTAACCAGTGTGCCTAATCTCCCAGTTCAATTTTAGAGCCCTTTTTCATCCTTTCTTTCCCATAAATATACTTTTTTTTTTTTTCCTCCTCACAGAGGAACTGGTGAAGGTCAAACATCAGGCCCTCTTTTTATACTGGACAATTTAAAGTCTATAACGATGAACTCTATATTGAACGCTTGTCTTAGTTCAAGATGTTTCTAACTTGGGCTTTTCACAAACTGTTATTGATCTCCGCATCCAAACCAGTAAATCCTTTCGTGTAGTAATTCCATAAATACAGCAGAGTTGGAAAGGCTTTGAATCTTCATTTGATCAAAAAGTTCCAAATCTCTCAGATAAATCTATAGCTCTCAGTGGCAGCTTTGAAGGTGTTCAATCATCTTTCCTTGGACACTAAATGAAATGCCTTGAGTTTCTGTTTAATTTTTTTGCTATGCTTCCTTGACATCTGTCTTAAGCATATTGACCTCAGGTGACTGTCAATTAAATATAGTTTGCATTTATCATTATGAGAAAGAGGTTATCCACTTAATAAATTTAACTAACTCTTTTGCTCTTCTTTTAATTTATGGCCACAGACAGATATTTCAGGAGAATGGAGGGGGTAAAATAATTACCTGAGTCTGCCTAATGTCTTCCTGTAAAGTTCTTTAAAAACTGGGTTAGTAAACTCTAATCCCTATTTATCTGGACTATTTATAAAAAAGCCCATTAGAATGTTCCTTGAAAATATTTGGATTGGGTGAAATTAACTTTTTACAGGCACAAAAAGAGGCAGCACTGGCTATTAATTTAGATGTAGGTTCTGAAACTGATTGCCAAGTAATCTTCTTCACTCTTTGTTCTTTAGCTGCTTGGCAATGTGGGAACAGTAGTTATCTTAACAACTATAGCTGGAGTTACCTCTTAAATTTGGTAATACACTCCTGTATTCTGTCTGTAATCTGCATATTTTTACTGGTAACACAATCGTCCTGCTACCTGGAGTATGTCATTTCTTTGCTCTATAAGGAGTGGAAACAGTATTACAGAGATGAAGATAAAGGGTTTTTTTCTGCAGAAATGAACTGTCATCATATTCAGAATATATCTCCTTTATTGCACATCTTTTTATCATTTGCTGCAATAAATGTTCAAAAACACATCATGCAAAATATCTCCCAATGACAAGTACAAATCAAAAACTCCTTACTCTATTAGGCATTGAAAACATCTATTCATTAGTTATACTATTTTTATGGAATTTTATAACTTTCCCTATTTCTGAGGCCTCGCCTGTGTTCAACAAAATAATCTTCCTGTTTCTGTCCTGCAGAGGCAATCTTATTCCTGTCTCTCTCTGCTCTATAGGCAGTGTCCTAATCTGAAAGATATAATCTGAGTAAAATCCAGAGCAGCTGTTTTTAGTTTGAATTTTACTTTGAAGTTTGCTGCTTCTGTTTGAGACTCGGAGAAAGAAGATTTGTGTCTGAAAGTTTGTCTTCCCATTTTTTGTCGAAATCTATAACCTTTTCCTTCCAGCCTTGACTTCATTATGCATTAGCATATCACAGCTACAGCAATACTACTACTGTCAAAAGAAGACAATAACTGAAGACTGATTTGAAAAAATAAAGTTGCCCTTGCAGGGCCCTAGATTTGAATTGTTTATCATTCCTTTGGATAAAACCATCAGGTTTTTGGTTTCATCTGATTCACTCCTGGCTGTATGTTTTTCCTTCTAATATTTCTGTAGTCTCCCAAGACTTTCTCTGTTTTTAAGAAAGCAATTTGTTGGCCAGATAAAACAAGGCCACAACTACACTTAGCTAAATCAAGGCCTCGTTATCATTTTGCAATTTCTTTCCCAGGGGCTTTCACTTTAAAATTCCTCTCAGTTTATCAAACAATCCCTAATTGCTCATTAACATCCCGTTAAGTTTAATGCTTTGTATATTTTGTACTCAAACAAAAAAGTTTTGTTGATCATTTATGCTAGTTATGAAGCTTTGCTTTTTCTCTTCCTCCTTATTCCCAAATGTGAGGTGAATGCAACCAAGTGAAATTCTTTTATCACAAGCAATAAAGCCAGTGGTTATTAAATAGTAGTCTATCATTTGCACTGGCTTTGTTGCACTTTTAATGAAAAGCATGACGAAAGAAGTGCATAGGAGCCCACAATAAATGTTTTAAGGTAGTAGTTCTGCCTTGTAAAGGTTTGCAAATCTCTGAGCTTGATCATGGAGAAACTACAGCATTTTTGTTATGGTGCCATGTTGGGTCTGGCAAATGTTCACAATGTTTGAAAACAGTCATCAGTTACTAAAATTTCTTTCAGGATATGTTTGTGTTTATTAAAAAAAAAAATAATCTGTCCTCTTTGTCCTTTAACTGTTCTTCCTCCCAACAAAAAAACAAAACGTTGTTATATTTTTCCTGTAAACTAAAATAATATATACACACACATACAACAGATATATATAACAGGTATTTGGAATGTCAGGTTTAAGTCCTTTGAGCCTGCAAAATCTAGGCAGGAAAGGAGCCAGACTGTGCTTCCAGACTTTTTAAATATGTCATCACATTTGTGAAGGACTGGTTTTGCACCAGGGAGAGTAGCAGCAAAATTTAAAAGCCTTGATCCAAGAAACATAACAAAGGATGCTTTGAAGGACTTCATTTATAGTAAACACAGTGCTGTTAAACCAATATGTGCCAATGAACAGTATATGTGAACACCAGCTCTGTAACACTTTGCTTAGATCCAGCATCTCCACCATGTTAATTTGATGGAACATGCTCTTAAAACCAAACAATGTGCCAGAAACTGACCCAAAAAAAAAAAAATTGGATAAAGTGGGTCAAATTTGACATTCATTTGGCAGATAACAACACCTGCTGTTCATCTGTCTGCATTCAAAGAGCTGGCCAGCTTGCAGTTCATCAGCATTGCTTTCGTTCAGGGTCTATCTTATGAATGACTGCCTGTGAAGTTCCAGGTGAGTGCCTTCTTCCTTTCCTTTTTACAAGGGAAAGGAGATACTCAAAATAAACTCACAAAGGATGAAAAGTAATTGGAAAATAACACTCCTTCTGAAACACTCCTACAGCCGTTTTAACCCAGAGTACATTTGGATAGTGCTCTACACCGCATTCAGCTTACTTAATGTTTATGTGACTTGATATCTTTTTTATTCTCTGCTTACATATGGAGCCTGCTACAAAGAGGAAACCCGTTAACTCTTCTACACTAAAGAAACATACACAGAGCACAAAGAACAAGAAAATTAGAAGATTCCCTGGGCTGACTTGCAGTCTGGCTAACATGGACTGAGACAGGGATAACACCCTGGGAAACTGGTATGAGCCATAACCCATCAGAAAATATATAGAATAGAATCATAGAATAATTAAGGTTGGAAAAGACTTTCAAGGTCATTGAATCCAACCTTTGATCAAATACCACTATGCCCACCAAGCCATATCACCAAGTGCCACATCTACTCATTTTTTGAACACTTCCAGGCATGGTGACTCCATCACTTCCGAGACTTAATCACTCTTTCACTGAAGAAATTTTTCAAAATACCTAATTTGAACTTCCCTTGGTGCAACTTAAGGACATTTCCCCTTGTTCTGTCGCTGGTTGCCTGGGAGAAGAGACCAAGCACCAGCTTGCTACAATCTCCTTTCAGGTAGTTGTAGAGAGACATCAGATCTCTCCTGAGCCTCCTTCTGTCCAGGCTAAACACACCCAGCTCCCTCAGCCACTTGTCTGAGGAGTTATGTTCCAGACCCTTCACCAGCTCTGTTGCCCTTCTCTGGATGCGCTCCAGCATCTCAATGTCTTTCCTGTAGTGAGAGGCCCAGAACTTGAGGTACTTAAGGTGTGGCCTCACCAGTGCCGAGTACAGGGGAATGACCACTTCCCTGGTCCTGCTGATCCAGGCCAGGATGCCACTGGCCTTCTTGGCCACCTGGACACACGCTGGCTCATGCTGAGTCCCTGTCAACCAGCAGCCCCAGGTCCCTTCCTGCTAGGCAGCTCCCAACCACCACTCTTCCCCCAGCTTGTCGTGCTGCCTGGGGTTGTTGTGATCCAAGAGCAGAACCTGGCAATTCACCTTACTGAACCTCATACTGTTGGCTTCAGCCCAATGATCCAGCCTGTCCACATCCTTCTGTAGAGCCTTCCTGCCCTCCAGCAGATCAGCTTGGTGTTGTCTGTATGTATGGCCAAGCAATAAATACACAGATATCAGGATTAACTTCCTGAAGGCAATGGTTTCTCTACATGGAAACTGGTATGCATTTCAGTTTTGCTATAAAGCCATTGCTTGTTAAGATATTGCTTAAACCACAGCATAGATAACTTCCTTGATTTTGAAAAGGGGTGGACCTCTTATGCTGGACCTCATCTAATAATGTTAAACTGTCCAGAAAAAAGGGCTTCCCTATTGAAGTTGAGGCTATCTATTTATCACTATTTCCCATGGAAAATGTCACTGACAACAGATGTATTCCTTCAATGGACTTCTAAAGTGGCTGGTGCTACAGAACTGTTTTGTCAAAGAGGAAAAGAACTGCTGTCTTTTGACTTTCTTAAGTCTTGCTTGGTGGCTTTTGATACATGGTCACATTAAGACCCTGTGCTTTATGCCACCAGTATATTTTCAAAATTCAGTCAGTATGCCTTTATGTTTTTCACTTTCCTTTCAATGTTAGATGCTGTGAACAGTTCAGGTCTTGCAATTTCAAGGTTGCAGCCCTTAAAATTTACCTTCCTCAAAAAGTGTCTTGCCAAGTGTCAGAGATCTAGAGTTAGAAGTAAACAGAGTTGACAGGACCATTTAACTTCTATTCCTAGGTATTCCTCCTGTAATAATACAAGGATGACATAAGGAGATGTCAGAATCCATTATTCATTTCCTCCCCTGACATAATTTAGCTAGTTAATACAGGACTGGTTTATTGCTGAAAAAATCTGTGATATTTAGTCATATACTTTTGTTGTTAATTTTGTGTTTAGTAAGCTGGTTTTCTGTCATTTTCCACTTTACCCCTAGAGTTTTTTAAATATTTGCCAATTTCAGATGTACTTTTCTGGATGGGTAGACTCCTTAGAAATATGAAGTCCCTGCAAACTTTGTGGTGAGAGGAACCTGGGAAGGAGAAATGAGATAATTGTGTGATTTTGTACTAACAGTGAGTCCACATAGACGATCATCCACTAATCCATAGAAAACAGGGATTTACTCTCTCTGATATTCAGAAACTAGTTAAAATTTTTCTTTTCTCATGCCCAAGTTCATGACTGAGAATAAACTGCACTCACAGTTAATCTTTTCAAGGTACATGGATGCTATCAAATTGTTGTCTCTACACAATGCACACTTAGTTCTCCTAGTGGTCTGCACTGAATATATTTCTTCAGTCTTTTATTGCTTTAGTCGCCCTCTTTGGTTTCTTTATGATTTATTTCATATTTTGGGTTGAAGCTAGTGCTTTTCCACCTGCACCAACTTGACTTACAAAATAAATCTTGGCATAACAGAAACAAAGGTAATGGCAGCACCAGAGTGGTGTGTACAAATGCAGACCTGGCCTTGCAGTGTTGATGTAAAATAGTGCTTCTATTGCTCCCTTGATTCCTCACTGGGTAATGCTACTGTTTACGCATTTCAAAACAGCAGTCATCTCTTTTTGCAGCAGTAGCTTTACACTTCATGCTTGTCTAGAGTTAATGGGCTCAGGCTGTATTGGGATCTCTTGATTAACCTTTGGTATGGTGAAACACTTCAGGTGCACTATGTTTGATCACAGCCCCAGCCTGCAGAACACAGCCTCTCTCTTTCCCCAGCAAAGCACCTTGAGCATATGGTTGGGGGTTTTTTTTCTAGTGTTTGCTGCAGTTTAGCTGCCTCCTTGGCAGTTTAACTGCTCATCTTAGCATGTCTTAGGCTATTTAGGACAAACAGCCCAATCTGGTGGTCTGCAGTTAGATATTTAAAGCATTAACCAAGCACTAAACAAGTAGACTGACTTTTATTTGATTTTTTTTTTCCCTCAGTTTGTTTAAAATCAGTAGGATTCCTGAGTGCTTGAGAAGTCTGAACATTACATCACTTTTGGGGCATATAAAGTTTAAGACTAAAGTGTTGATATTGTCAGTAAGTGAGATTTAGGAAAAGTAAGCTCCTCAGCTGCATGTCCCAGCAGGTGCAGTGGGAAAAGAGAACTTGAATGAAGATAAAAGCAGGGCAAATCCATTCCTGTTTGTCCACCATATGTTACACCACACTGCTGTAAAAATCTGTGTTCAGGAACACTGTAACTCAACTGATTTATAATGGCCAGGGAAGTTGCCGTCCATCAGCTAAGTCAGTGGGCATAGACCTAGCCAATGCCGCATACCGAAATCATCTCTCTCAGACTGCTTCACTCAGCCAAGGTAGATGGAGAAAGGGCTACCACAGCTCAGCTACTTTTGAACACCAAATAGAACTTGACTTTAGCAAAATTTCAATTATTACTGTGTTCCTGGAGTACCAGAGAAGAAAAAAGCTTTTAACTGCTTCCCCAGTTGGACAGATCAGTCTTCTCTTATGTAACTGATAAGTAATCTCTTACTTCCTAAACTAAGGAGTATGTCTCTAGAAGGATGACTTCTGCTGGAGTTTGCAGAGGTAGCTACTTCAAAGACACCACTCTAAGGTACAAGTCTGCCAGTCTGAAGTTCAGCAGCAGAAATATGCTGACATAGTTATTCCTATATATATATATATATATATTTGACGTGTAGCATGCACACAGCAAAAACTGATTTGTTTATATGTGTGGTCCATGTGTAAAATCCTGCTTTTTTACCATGAAGGAATGTAAGCAACCTTCTATCGCCTCAAATATTTCGTCTGGAAATTTAAGTGGATGCTTCCCAAGGTCTGCCTTTCCTTTGAAACAAACTTCCAGTCCAAACTGGATCTCCTACGGGGTGTCACCTCTTGGTTATTCAGCACAGTGCTTCATGGATGGAATATCCCTGGTAAGCTACAACTCCCAGGTAGGTTAACAGAGCAGAAATCTTAATTTCCTTGAAACACCCAAATGTTTTCCATCTTCCAGGTACTGCTCGTAAAAATATAGCTTTTTGTAAATGAAATGCAAGTCCTAGATAGAAGATAACTCAGGAGAGCCATAGGCTAAGTTTTCAGCTACAGAATGTGCTTTTCTAGCACAATGTACCTTACAATCCGTGGTCACTTTTTAAGCAAGTAATTAAACATTACTGTGAAGTATGTAAGAAAAATTATACCCATTTAACAGAAGTCTGAACAGAAACAAAACAAAGCAGTAGCTGGTAGTCCCCAGGAGAGCCAGAACACTGCATTCATTTCCAACTCCTGTATCTTAACCTCTTTCATAGCATCGCATATTCTCTTCCAACTGCAATTTTCACAATTATTCCTCAGTAGATCAACTTTGTTTGAACTACAGCATTTGAGCAGATGTTTTAATTCATCCTCATCACCTCAACAAGCAAATGCTCGTTGTCCTTGGAGACTGTTTCTCTTAAATTGCTTTTTTTGCCTTGGACAGTGTCCGCAGGAACATCTTGGTGGCCCTGTAAAAGAGCCTGAAGCATTCAGCATTGTTGCATTGATAAAACAAGTTGGCTACTCGGGACTGATGAAGAAGAAGCCTTTGCAAAATAGTTCCTGCTGGTAACTAACAGTTCTATTATCTAAAATGCCTTGTTGCCAAACATTTGTTGTGTCTTATTTTTGTCATGGCTCAGACATTTTATAACGCAGTAGGCTGCCTTTCGAGAAGAATTGACCTGGATTTTTTCTTTCGTATTTCTTTACTCTGTGTTTTATAATCCAATTCTACTATAAGCATCTGCAAATGTCTTTGCTTCTGCTGATAAAGCTTTTTTTTTTTTTTGTAATTTTGTGAGACAGCCATGTTAATATAATACCTATTGTTAGAGGCTTATTTACCAAAAAAAATCATAATTAATGGTTAGACCCTTGAACTAGAAGCTGTTCTTATTTGCATTACTGTAACACCCTCAGGTCTCTTAAGAGATCTTGCACTTGCCTTTGTATTACACTAAGATATTATAGACAAACAGTAAGATGCCATTTACCATCCATATCCCTGAAGAGCCCTCAACCTTCTTGTTAGTTGCCTGACTTGTATGCTCGTTACTTTTTCTTCTTTCCCTCTCATCCGTATGCAGTTTATTCTTCTTTCTATTTTGCTATTTTTACTCATAGGATACATCCCTACCAGGGAAGTGTTTGAAAATAGCACTTATATTATTCTGGCACTATACAAATACCACAGTTCCAACCTGAAATACTTACAGTTTAAGATATAGGCTTGCTTCTGTGGTGGGTTTATTTAAAGAGGGAATTGTGCCTGAATATGAATATGAATAGAGCTAGGCTAGTTTTATATTAGTTTCACTGTGAAAACAAACTTTCTTACTCAATCCTACATCTCCTTTATTTACTTTCTCTTTATAGCCATGTAATTCCATACACTTTGACAAAATGAATTATGTCTCATGCTAGCATTAACAATAAGAGGAATAAGTGCAAACAACACATTATACAGGTAAACACTACAGGACACAGCCATTAGAGGATATACTGGAATGCAAATTGTATGCTTCAGATGCTGAAAAAGATTGTAATGTGCTTGTGTTTGGTTATTTTTATTCCCGTCGATTTAGTCCAAAGTACCCAAGATGCTTGGTGGGTCTGTTACTCAGAGATAGATTACACGATGCAATTACTTTAGTAGAAGGAAACACTTGCCTGAAACTGTACGGAAGTCAATTTTATGCAGTTCAATTTGGATTTCAAAACAGTCTCCTGCATGCAGAACATAAACACCCTCCCTCTTGTCTAGGTGGAGGCAGTAAAATGAGGCTCCTAATTCACACTGGGTGGTAGGAGGTGTGCTGGAACAGGGACCCACTGCTGCAGTTTGTGCAAGAGGAGGGAGTCCCAGGAACCTGGGAAAATGGTGCAAAGCTGTTACAGTTAGTACTGTGAGTTTTGTAATGGCTCAATTGATAATTGTAACATCGGCCAGTAAAAGCTGGCTTTGGTTTTGTCTCTGTATTTCCAGATTTTGACTTTATCTTGCTCTTTTTTTCTTTCATTATTCTTCCACCTACTCCAGGTTGGGGTGGTTTTTTTT
>VZTF01008135.1:1973467-1998871 GCA_013397755.1 Cnemophilus loriae
TTTTTTTTTTTTTTTTTTTTATGGTCCTCATCAAGCAGCTGTTCCTAGTGTGGGCGCTTGATCACTGCTGCTTTTCATTTGCCATAGTCCCTCCAGGACTCTCATGTCATCAACACCTGTTCCTTATTCTTTTGGGTGGTGACTAAAAGGCACATTAACCAGATCCTTTGGTGTCATCCACAGAAATTACCTATTGCCAAGGTAAACAAAGACTAAGACTCCAACTCTATTATCTTCTTTTTTGCATTTCTCTCTTCTGTTTTTTGGGTTTGTTTTTTTTTTTCCCAGCCTCTTCCATCATAGGAGGGCAAAATTCCTGGTCCTTTTTTTAAGATCACCTGTCAGTTTTTACTAACAGTGTCCTCCCTTGCCAACCCTGTAGCCACTCACCTACCACCACATCAACAGCATTCTTAGTACTTGCTTTTATAGTGAGTATGTGCAAAAAAAATCTGCTCATAAAACAACTGTAAGTTTAACTTTTTGGCCTCTAATTTTTTTTTATTCCTTGCTAAAATGAAGAGAAATGGACCCTTCCTCTGATTTTGCTAGTAGTTACAGCCTGCAGTTTTACCTCTGTAAAATTGCATTCTAGTTGGTGAGCTAGATTTAAGTCTTACAGTTCACACCGCATTAGTCACTGCTCTAGTACTCCTCTGAAGTGTCATTTTACAACATGTAAGAAAGTCATAACTAGTGCTATTGTTTTAACTGTAATTGTTGGAATATTTATTATTCTGCATAGAAAATATACTCATTAGATGGGACTCATTCTCCAAGGAGTGTGTTTTGGCAGAGCTTTTCTTGGTGGGCAGTAAGGAGGACTGAGTTGTTTATTTTTTTGGAAAGCTTTGATAAGATGTTTAAAGAACCTTATGGAAAACAATACTAAATCTAAATCCCTCTATTTTTAATAGGCAGAAAATGCAATTAACCATCTTTCCCTAGAGTAGCAATATAGAAGGCTCCAGCAGGTGTGTTACTATTGCAATATCGAAATAAAAAGTCTAGTCAGCCTTTCACTATAAAAATAAGTGAAATGCAGAGCAGATGCTGTAATAACCATTAATTTACATTCACCAACTATATTTGTTGTAAAAGTAGATGAGGACACTGGAAAAACAAGTTATTTTTGGCTCTTCCCTGCAATATCACAAGAAAACTACTGTAATGTGTTTAGCAGAGCAATGAATACATATTGGCCAAATTTATCTCTGCTATAACCCTGCAGAAATGTAGAATGAATTTAGTTCTAAATTTTACTTTGTGGAAGGAAGGATAAAATTAAAGAAGTTTATTGAACATCACCAGAAATTTTCCAGATCTGGTACTGAACCAACTTTGAAAAGCTTCACAAGGAAAATAGAATAATATGCAGATTTTACCTAAATTTTACTATTCAGAATTTACAGTTGTAATTTTCTATTAGAAACAGATTTTAATGAGCTGTATAATAACCTATATTCAGTGGAACTCCAAAAGAAAGTAGCATTTCTTGGATGCTGATTTCTACAAGACTTCTGTGCTTATCGTTGGGGTCTTTGTACTGACTTTACCATGCAGTATGTCCCTGCAGAACCACAAGTAGATGTGTGCACATCTGGACCACTGAGTGAAAAGGTCAACAGTATCTTAGGTTCTACAGCAGGTTTCACGTGGGGATGCTCAAGTGCTGTATATACAATTAAATGAACTTTGCCATAGGTCAATTTATGCTATTTATTTATTTTTAGAGATGAAAACAAAAAGCTCAACCGGCCTTGCCAGTTTACTAGAGGGGTTGAAATTCCTCACTACAAAGCACGCTGTTCAAATACTGAAATACCTCGCCCTTAAACTCATAGTATTTGTGCCACTTCTGTCTGCTATGTAATATTTGACACCTCTTTCTACTAATGGCAAAGGATAAGAACCAGCGAAATAATTTCAAAATTATTCTTGACTTCATTTTTCATGAAATACTGGTATTAAACCAGAGTTTTGACTTCCCTGCAAAGCTGTCTTTTTGTATTGAGACTACAGTCTGACAGATTGTGTTTCTAACATATCAAGGCTTCAGCCTTTTTCTCTCTGACTGTTATTTGCGCAGGTGGGTGCTTTTGATATTTTGTCTATATTTGACTGTATTACAAATCAGATTTTTTTTTTTTTTTAAGCCCCATTATATATCTGCCTCAGTTTTGAATGGAAACTTGATTAATGTCTTTTACTGGTGACTTGCTAGACCGGTGAACCACATTAGTGCGAATTGTTTCAGACTGGCTATGAAGCCAAAGTTTCAGGCTTTCCAGCTAAGCAAAAAAAGACACACATTAAATAAATTGTCAGATGTTCACTTTAATAGAAAAGTTTGCAGGGGATTTTGTTTTGCTCCTCTGATTTTTCAATGAAAACAACTGAGAAAATTCACTACAGATTTGCTGGTAAATTTAGTTCAAGGTGGGCATTTTTCAGACAGTAAAAAACATGCTTGAAGTCTTTTTTCCAACTGGAAGTGTAACCGTTGTGCTGCATCCTTATTTTTAGTAAAAGAGCTAGTACTTGAGAGTTTCATGCTGAGCAAATTTGAGCACAGTGAGATAAGTGGTCAGACAGTGACTTTCAGAGAATCTCCCCCATCAATCACACAAAGGATGAGGGGGGAGGAGAGAGAAAGAGGGGGATTCTCAAATGAAATGAGGAGAGGTATGATGGTTTGAGACGCTTTGGGAAAGAAAGTCACCTTATGATAGAGACAGAGCAATAAAGGGAGAGGATGGCATGTATGTATGTGTCACTTTTCAGTGGCCCTGTGTATGGTTCTGGCTTTAACCCTGACACAGAGGGATTTTCACACAACATGACTGTGGTGATTTTACATTGCCAGCTGCTTTCCCTGGACTCCCTCCGTTGTCAGTGGAAAGCAAATACTTCTCTGGAGGGTAATTCAGAAAAGAAGCCTAATTTAGTTGAGCAGAATTGGTATTTAGTGAATATCTACTTTTCTCCATTGCCTATGGAGGGCATCTAAATCTAGGTTTAAAGATAAACGGTGTGATTACTTTCCCTTTTCCTCAGTGGTTCTGCTCTGACTTTAAAGGTCCCAAGTAACTGGACCATGTGATGTTTCTTCTGGAGATCTGTCAGCACTCAGATACACACAACGGAATGCATTTCAGATGCCAGACTTAAAGGGCTTTAATTCTTAGACCAAATGCATTTAAAAGACATGGAATCCAAAAGCTGAATCTGTATTAACCAATTGGTAATGGACTTACGAAGAGGATATGGTCACAGAGGCTATAACCAGAGTACAGGATTGATCTTGACTGGCTACATGGGTTAGAAAAAACACATCTCACATTGTGGACAAGTATTTTATATCCAAATTGCTATCTGGAAAGGAAACTCTTAACTTTGTTTGCATTGAGCACAACACCACAGAATGGTGTTTTCAAGAAAACGGCAGTTCAACAAAAGTTTTGTCTACCTCAACCAGTAATACAGTGTAAAGCAAGTAGATTTGTGGGATAGAAGAGTTGATGCTGAGCATCTTGAACCCATTGTGCTTGGTTCAGGGTGTGAGTTTGTGGGGGACAAGGGATGTTGTTCTTTGGACCAGCTTTAGTGCATCAGCTACCTTGAATGGATGCACACACACGCAAGCTCCACACGGCAGTAGGGAATGCATTTTCTATTTTTGTCATTTTTATTTTTATTATACATTTTCATCCCTTTTGCCTTTAATTATTTTTTTTTTTTACACATCTTGTTTATTTTTCCCCACTTTCAGTAATTTTTATCATTCTTATGAGGTTAGTAGGACTTCAGAGAAAAACTCACATAGCCACATGGACTCCACTACCCACTGGCCAACTAAACAGTTGCATCTTGACATGTCCAGTGTTTCCAGGCAGCATGAATTGTGAAAGAAACACTGCGAAGCTAAAATGTTTGTAGTACGCACTCCCTCTCATCCTGTACATACAGCATGAGCCTCTCATGGCACACGTGTGCTTTAAGCTTCCCATTAATTTTGGGCATAGCGAAAAATAAATTATTATCTTATGGTCCTGGCAGTAAAACATAAAAGTACTAACTCCACAAACTCCACAAGAACTTGGCTGGGTTTTCAAGTGTGGGTAATTAAGGACCTGCTAACCTTATCTGTGGCACAATTCCAACAGCAGCGCTCTGCTGGCCTACTATTGCTATCCCCGAGAGATTCAGCCTTGGAGGAATAATCATCAGCAAATTCCATTCAGGCATTTGCCTGTCTCCCAAGATTGTCCAAAGGGTGGTGAGGTTCACGTTCGTGTGGTTTTTAACGTGAAGAGCAGGCAGGGATTGGTGACCATCGAGAATATCTGAAAGGCAACGAAGCAAAACCTGGGTAGCTTTTCAAGCAGGAGTGACCTGAAGTGGGTGTTTTTCAAACTGTGAATTTTACTTTAGAGCTGTTCTGCTCAGGTATGGTGCACTTTAATTAGAATTTGGAAAGAGTACAAACAAAAACACAGATAGGAAAGGGAAGAACAGTATATTGGCCTTGCCTTAGCAGAGAACTTGCTGGAGAAATGCACATTCTCATTGCACTTGCTACGCCATTTATTAATATTGCAGCAGAGGATGGTACAACTGTAATCATTTGTGATTTCAATAATTTATATCAATACACAATTCATGAATTCTGTGTTTGCACATTTGGAGAATGCTACAGCTGAAGAAGATCTACTGAAAATGTAAGAGATGAGTATTTCTAATCATATCCATGTTCTTTTCAGTTCCCTGGAAGAACAAGACAGCTACAAAATGCAAAGATCCAGGTAATTACTGGCATTAAAACTGCTGCAAAATACATGAATGAATGCAGGTCATAAAACAAGAAAAAAATTACCCACAAACATGAGTGTTGAAAACAGTGTGTAAACACTGTATTTTTAGTTCTTGAGTCATCAGAGAGCACAAAACCGTCTCTGTTCAAATGAAATCAGCAGCCCACCTTTCTTTTTTTTGTGCCTTAGTACATAAGTATGTGTGTTTATATTTTTGTGTCATGTGTATAAAATACTTAATTATCTATCTATCTATCTATCTATCTATCTATGTCTTTAATATATTCATTTTCCAAAGCACTGTATATCAAAGTGCCATGGGACAGCTAGTCCAACGCAAAACCTCCTAAGAACTCACAGCAGTTTTGGGACTTTGCCACCGGATGTAAAGTGAGGCACTCTGATGTGATGACCACTAAGTGTCAACTATCACTTTGTAAATCTGAGTCTGAGGTGAATAGTGGTTCTTGATAACTTTGGGGGATAATAACGTGGATTGCAAGAGATTCTTTCCTTCTGGTTTGTTTTTTTTTTCCATGTTTCAAAAATTTGGTATTCTGGGGTGTTTGCTGATGAAAGCCCAGTTTTGCAGGCATTTAGAGGTTAAACAAAGCTGCTGTAAATGGAGAGAAAAACACACAAAATAAAAGAATTAACTCTGTTGCTAGACTGTCAGTCCATGGAGCCACTTATGCCTAGCAAGCACGTAACTGTGTAGGAAAGCAGGGCAGATCCTCCTCTGCTGGCAGACCAGTCATATTTGAAAACACAATGTGTCATCTGTCATGCTCGATGGCATGAGAGCTTTCTTTTCTGGACATAAAATGTAATCATTGCCAGGGGTTGGAACTTGGGCTTGGCTCTTAGATTTATTTATTTATGTTATTTGTCATGAAAAAAAATGACAAATCAAGGCAAACATCTTCAAAAGAAAACTGATGACCAGATCAGAAACAATAGTTGAAACAAGATGAGGAGATTAGGGTGGTTTAGATTTCTTTTGAAGAAAGATCAGCTTACATTTTTCTAGCTGTCAAAATTATTGATAGTTTAATTTGTAAGTCTTTTTGTGCCAACCTAATTTTCATTGATGACATGAAAACTTTATGACTCAAAAATTAGATTTCATTTTTATAGGTGATTTCAAAGAGAATTTTTAAATAAAACTTCAAAGCTCCTGTTCAGCTGAATAATTCCTGCTTCAACTTTAACTACTGTTTATAATCATATGTTTATGTAGACATTGCAACCAGTTTTAATACAAACAGATGATTCGGGCTGCTGTCATTTGAAATTAGCCTATTGCCATAATTACTCTGAAGAGTAGTAAAGGTGATAGTCATAAACACCCACTACTATGCTTATTTTGCAGTCACCACAAATGCAGTGCAACAGCAGATCAGAAATTTTCAGAAAATTTTCATACCGGTGCAGATTGAACATGTGATGTTTGATGAGAAATGGAAACATCCTGCTGAATGTGCTTTCAGCTTTGCTTTAAATAAAGAGAAAAAAAAAAGCCCCAAGGATTATTTATTGTTTGGGTATGAAAAGTGTCATTCAGAAACATGGCAACATTGAGAAAGTCTAACTTTACATATATTTTTTTCATCCAAAAAGCTTAACTGTTCAACTCAGCCATCAAGGAAAAAGAATCTGAATAACTAAAGGATCATCTTCTTGTAGAGAAAAAAATAATTGACAGTTGCAATTTTTTGTTTGATACAGCTGTGCCAAAAAAAAAAAAAAAAAGGAAGCAAAAAAATCCTGGTAGCATGTGTTGTTGAGAATCCTGTTTTATAATGCAGACACTATAAATTACAAGGACATAAACAAAGAGATTCTAGTAATGTCCTTATCCAGATGAGCTGTGCTCTCATGATTAATCATGTCACCAGAAACCTGTGTAATCTATAGCTGCCTGTCTTATTTATCTGTCTGTTGGGCTATCAAATGTTCCCATTTCATTAAGTGCTTGCTCTCTACTGAGAAGGTACTTAATATTTTGCATCTCTGTGGGCTTTTTCCAGGGCTCTATGCTCCAAAGCCTAGTAGCCCCACTTAGTTTCTGCTATTTTCCAGACAGTGCTCTCTGTCAGCAGCTCTCGAGTGCCCACATCAGGGCCTTTTCACCTGTGAGGACAAACTTCTGATTAGAAGGCCTTCATTAGGGGTTTATATTTTTTTCAATGTATATGTTATTTGTAGGAGCTCTGTAAATAAAGCTAGACGTTGACTAAAAATCTAAATGTCCCCTTTCTCCCTGTAGCACTTAGCATGTGCCAACTAACCGGCAGCATGAGGGTGTCCCTGCCTCGGGAAAACTTTCTGTCTTGAAAGAAAGAAGGTTTCTGAGGGCAATTCAGTGTATTTTTCCTCAGGGTATGGGACTTCCCAGAGGCAAGTTCACAATTTAAGCCCTCTGTAGTCAGGGGAGAGAGGTATTTCCAGAGGGCAGATATGAGCCACAGCTAGGCTTGCTTGTCCTCTGGAAATGCCTCGATGTTTCTCCTGACTGTAGTAGTAGCCTAAAGATGATCAAAGCTACAGCAGAGGCACAGAGAAGTGGAGCAACCAAAAGGGTTTAGTTTGGCGGGAGAGCTGCCAGGTGGGGGTGCAGGAGCCTCTGATCAGACTTATCATGAAGTGACGGGCAGTGAAGTTGTTCTGACTGTTAAAGAACAGGAAAGGAGAGGAATACACAGTTGGAAATTACTCTTAAAAACATCACTGAACATTAAAAAATGTCACTTGAAGGACAGAACAAATTAGACAAAAGCATTCTATGTTCCTACTCTTCATTCTTCCAGGTCAAAAATTATCAGTCTCTAATTTTTGTGCCTTTTCCTGGTAGCTGACATTTTCAGAGGAGAAAAATGACAGATTTAAAGAAGGAAAAGGGGAGCAGGAAATGAAGAAGACAAAGCTAAAAACACGGCAGGTTCCAAGAGATATGGAAAGTGAGCAGCGGTACAGGAAGGTTTGAAAGAGCAGAGGAGAATTGTGATCAAATTAATTTGATCAAATTTGATGAAGTTAATTAGTTTTTCAAACATGAATATGCATAGGATGCATGGTATGTGTGTGCACATAAGAAGGATAGAATCAAGGGAAATAAAAACTGTCACCTCCCAAGGCTGTGTTAGTTGTACATAAATCATTCTCAGTGAGATAACCTCACTGATTCTTAAAAAACTTAAAAATTCCCACTGATTAAGGACCCCCAGTCTTGCCCGGAAGTGTATTATGCCGTTTAACCATCACTATTTGTTCTCCTAACAGCTACTATAAATCTCACTTGCTGTAGTTTAACTTCATTCATGTCCTATTCATTGTGGAGAAACAGGACATGCTTCTCCTCTGTTCTACAGCCTGCTACATATTTGAGCAGTTATGGTGTTAACTCTGTGGTGTTAATTCCTTTCGGTTGTCTTTACAACCCCATCTTGTCCAGATATATTCCCTAGGCTTCTGTTATGCCCAGATGTTTTCCATCTTTATTAACAAGCATGCTCAAAACTGCCCAAAAACCTCCACTCAGGAGCATCTATCTCAGTTTCTGAGTGATGTGAAAATATGTCCCTATACTGACAAGGCAGCACTTTTATTTGCATGTCTTCTTATTTGTAATAGACCACTATTGATTCACGTCTTTAAACTCTACTTTAATACTCATTTTTTCCCCATGGTTAAGCACATAAGGTGCTGTCTTATGAGTGAAATTTGACTGTTCCTGGAAAACCATATCATATACTTCATGTCATGTAATTGTCTTAGGTTTTTTTGCAACTCTGGTCCCAGTCTCTTAGCGTGTTGCAGTTACATCCACCTTAAGCTCATCAGACAATGTAACAAACTTATTCTCCATTCCATCATTCTTGGTACTTAAGCAAACACTGACAGGGCCCAGAAAAAAACCCTGTAACACCCCTTTGATACATTCACATCAATAGCCAGCCACTGTAGTTTCTCTCTGACTATCCTTTTCCAAATACTCATGTGAAACTTTGGCTAGTTTCATCAGGAAGCAGTGATGCATTTAGACATCTTTTTCCAGGATGCCCAGTTCAGCCTCAGCTCTCATTTTTGGCTGCACTTCATAATGAACATTGATATTTGTACAGCTGCCTTCTATCTTCCTGGCTGGCGAATAAGGGCCTGATTATTTTCCAACAACTTTTGTAATTACCCTTGAAGAAGTAAATTGCTATCTATTATGTACAGTCCATCTGTCATTATGATAACTGTTCCTCTCTTCATAATATTTCCATGTTGGCTTTAACTGGCAAGCTTTTGTAGCTTGGCGAAGATTTCATGAACTCTCTTGTCTGTGCTGGGAGGAACAAAGGACAAATTTCACAGGTAGGAAGACAACACTAATGAGTACAGCTGCTACTCACTTGCTAGAAAGGTGTCTCTCATAATACGCCCTGGGTCTATGGTTTGTTTGGTTTCTAAAAATCTCTTAACGGATGCATGACATGAAGGAAAACTGGCTTTTTTAAGCATATGTTTTTCTACACAGCCACCTTTATTTGTATGAAACAGTAGTGAAGAGCTCTCATAAGGCAACTTCAAACTCTTTCCTGTGCAAATCCTGTGTACCCTTATAGAGTGCCTCGTTTCAGATTGCTGGCTGGAGCAGAATTTTCTACTTGTGATGTTAGCTGGCACTCTGTGTTTGCTCCCACCTTGGAATAAAATAAATTCTCTCAGGAAATATACTGCAAAAATGTTATTGAGAACAGTTTAGAGGAAAAATGCCTGGAAGTGTATTAAAGCATAAATCCTTTGATAGCACCTTATAACAAAGATCTGTTAGTCAAGTTGCACAGATTTAAAATCTCAAGTAGGTTTGAAGGTTAGAGTTTGAGGAAATAAAGTTCATATATACGCAGCATTGAACGTCATCGCTAATATAATTAGAGGCCTTATTTCTCCACAGACTAGTCAGAACTTAACAAATCCTTACAGAATGTAACACCTTCAAATTTGATTCTCCAAAGCGTTAATTAAGCTTAAATTCTTGAGATGTCCTTTGGTTTGGTTTTGGTTGGGTTTTTGCCTTTTTTTGTGTTTGGGGTTTTTTTTTTGGGTGGGAGGGGGAGGTCTGTTGTTTTGTTGTGATTGATCTTAATTTTTTGCATTTTGGGCTTAATTGTTTGCAAACAGGGGTAAGATGCTTCGCCCAGAATTGTTACATGGCTTTAGGTGAGAAATATGGCTTTAAGTGAGATATGTGAATAAAAGAGCACTGGTGTTGTGATTGTTAATATCCAGCTAAATCCATCAGAGTGCATTTCCATTTTCTGAAGTGGTAGCATTGTATTAATTTGTTTTTCAGTTTGCTGTATCAATAGAAGTGGTTAAAATAGATTATTTTTTGAAGTATGGGAAGGTCTTTTAGAGACCTTTTAGGCATTGCTTATTTAGCAAACCATAATTTGCCATTTGCACCTATCTCCATTTATGCTCTGCAACAGAATTAACACTTTGCCTTGATACGTACTTGAGACTGAGGTGGTGACAGTGTTTCAGAACTACAAGGGAGCTCCTCATTCTAAATCAGGGATGAGAACTACAGAAAATCATAGTGAAAATACATTGTTGAGGCACCAGCACTTTGAGGAACACCACACATGAGGAATTCTGACTGCTGTTAGGCTACTATCCCTTTCATAAAATGCTTATTATTCTTCATAAACAGGGACTTTCAGATCTAATAACTCTATTCTGCATGCATTTAAACTAATTTTTACCTAGTTTAGATTTAATTTCTTGATTTATTGCTTTGGATTTTTTTTATTTTTTCTTAATTTAATATCAAATAGCAAAGTAACTCTGTATGTTGTTCCAGATGCCTTTTTCTTTTAGTGGTAAATAGAATAGTGTATAGGTGATTTATTGGTTTTTACAAGGTATTGGAATCTTTTGCATCTAGACCATTAACTAGTTTGAAAGATCATTATTCGTTAAAGATCAGTTGGTGCTCAGCAAAAGTTTCAGTGTTCACTGTTCTAAACAAGGAAGATGCATTTCAAAGAGAGGTAGTTGACTAGGGACTCGGTGGAACCTACTGAGATTGATTTGGATGAGGAGATTTGGCAGTTCTAAACAAATACCAGATTGCCTTATATTTTCTCGCTACCACTACCCTCATGGTAACCAAGAACACTGACTCATGATGCTGCTCTGAGAGCCTTCCAGTTATTTTAAATCTGCTACTTTCTACTACTACTTTCTGACTTTTCTCCTTTTCCTGTGAATGTTGCAGATTTACACAGCACTTTCTTGACTTCCCTCCCCTTCAAGCACTTGTCTGAATTTCTCTCAAAAGGATTCACTTTTCCAGATGTGCCAGTTGCCCCACTGCTTACTGTATCAAAATTTCCCTAGGTTTTGAAAAACTCCCTCAAAGTTTTTATGAGGGGGGAAAAAAACGGAATTGGCTCATGGAAGTACATACAGAAAACTCTTTGTGAATCTGGTTATTTGATTGTCCTCCTCCTTGGTGAGCAGAAGGGAGTGTTGGTGGTTGCTGACAGAAGAGGTGCTACAATATTAAGCATGAAGACCAGACACAAAAGATTAACAGAGACAAAATAACTGAGTTCTTTACTTATACCATATAGACTGTTATACCTGAAGTTATTCTATGTAGAAACTTTAACAGATGTTTCCTTCTTTTTTTTTTTTTTTTTAAAGCTGTGAGAATCTTGTCTAAATCACTTAACAATCGATCAATTCATTGGAGTACAGACAAGAAGCTGAGTCTCCAGCTGAGTTCCCTTGTAGGCAGCTTCAGCGTTATTGCATTACTGAGATCCTGTTCTGAATCAAACTTTTAGCACAGACTTAATTAAGGGGTCAAATTCTGGTTTTTTGCTGTTGGAAATTTAAGGTTGACTAAATTGAGCTTATTTTAAATAATCACTGAAGTTAGAATATTGTTTATGATCTGCTTACTATAGAAACAGGTTTTAAAAGATATTGGGAGGAGAATTAATTCCTTTCCAATAGTCTTTTGGCAGTGGCATTAGCATTTTTAAGTAAACACTAATAAAATTCCAAATTTAAGCCCACTTTTCATAACTGTGTGGGTACAACTTGCTGATGAGAAGTTGCTGTGGAAATGAATAGTAAGTGGAAACTGGCAAAATTTGTCTTCACTTGAATGGTGCGATGGTCCAATTTACACAGCTTCAAGTAGTAGGAGACAAATGAACAGTGATTATCATTTATTCTGTCAGGAGCAATGGTGATAGGAAGGGCTTTGTCCAAAATAATCAGTGTTGGCTATAAGCCAAGGAGAGGGAAAGAGCAACACATGGTGTTTTGCGGATTTAGATAGTAGTATAGCTTCTGACTGTGAAAAGATCTGAAGTGAACGGATGAGATGGAGAGTGGAGGGGGAAAAGATGTTCTAATACTGTCGTTTCAGAAGACAAATAGCCAGGAGATCAGACTTTCTCGTGTATGCATCTTTAAAACACAAACACCAGTCTTCTGTCTCTTGTCTTCACTTTTTTTTTTTTTTTTTTGTACTCAGGAGAATTATACAGTACTTTTCAGGCTTTTCTCCATATGATTCAAACACCTTCATTCCTGCATTATGTAAGAGATCTGTCCACCGATCATGTCCTGGTCATCTCATTTCAAAGGCAGTGTTTAAAGCATGAAAGATTGTGTAAGGATATGAACTGCTTCAATCAATTTTTTTTTTTTTTTTTTTTTTTTTTTGTTTTTTTCCTTTTTTTTTTTTTTAACTCAGCTGAGTNACCTTTTTCTCTTTCTAACCTGCCTGTTCACTTTATCTGAAGGGATTAATACTTGGAAGTGGTCTTGAAACTCCCACTAGGTAGGCAAAGAAATGTTTCCTGATCCTGCAGCGCCAGAAGAGTTCCTGCTAGATGGTACTGTTAATACCTGCTCCACATATGTCCTGAATTTTCTTCTCAATCAGGCATCCAGAAGCGAAAGTAATAAGGTGCTGTCAGCTGGAAGGTAGGAAGTGAGCACACTGAAATTTGAGCTCTTTGTGAAGGGCTGCAGTTCCATTGGATTGGCAGCTATTGTACCTATTTTTGTTGGTCGAGGTGGACTAATTCGGAGGTTTGATTTCTTTTTAACTACCAAAAGAGTTTAGTGAAACAAGCATCACATGTATTATATAGTAATCCAGTACAAGAGTTTTTGACGCCCTGTTCTGACAGAGTTCTTTACTTACTGGATTTTACACACTGCAGCCCTCTGAGATCCATCATCAGAGGAAGGGGATTTTCAATCATACTGAGGATCTTAATTTTTGTAACCATTCTAGGAAAGGCTCTGGGCAACTTTTATCCAGCCTAAGGCGCTACACATTAAACAGTCTTGTGAACCCTGGAACTAATGAAGCCAGATTTCCTACTTCATTAAACTTACACTTTACTTCTCATTACTATTGTTCATTTGTCAAGTTAGTTTGTTGTATTTGTTATGTCCATCCCTCTACAGGAGTTGCAGATGAAGGTACTGAAGAGGAGCTGTGTTTGCAACAGAAAAGAAAAGAAAAAAAAAGCAAATTATGAGCTACTTTCTTTGTTTTCAAAATCAAAGTCTGTTGTAACAAGAGACAGACTTCCTGAGCATCCCACCCACTGCACTGCAGAGATAATGTGAATGACAGCCATTGTGATATCACCTTGGGGAACAGCTCCAAACAGCCAGCCTTTAACGGCTGTCTTATCTTCATACTGGCTGATTTATATATTAATCAATTATATACGGCATAAATTGTAGCCCAGTAAAAATTATTTGGGCTCTTTTAGGACAGGGAATATGATTTTCTGCAATCACTAGTAAAAGGCTACAGCTTTATGTCTACCTGACAGCACAGGGTCTCAGGACTTAAATGGGTTTGCATTGGCCTAGGCTTGTTGCAGCTGGCTTAATGCTTGCCAGCAGCCAGCTCACTGGTGCCTAAGTTGATGGGCTTCTGCTGTGAACCTCATGGACAGCGAAGGACTGATAGACCCCCTTGTCCCTGTGTACACGACAGCAGCCCTTTGATTAAGTAAGCCTGTTGTGCAACTTTCAAACCTTGGCTGCGAGCTGATGAAGAAAGAGATTGGGGTGAGAAAATGAACAAAATTAGTCCCAAGCAGCTCTGAGGCTGAACAGGAACAAAATCCCACCATTAAGGTCCTCCCAGCAAGGATTTCAGAATACTACTGATGTGACTTCCCACTGTCACTGTGAGATGAGAGAGACAGAAACAGGCTCAGGACTCAGAGGTACACCTACACAGTAAACAGGATTGGTATTTGGCCATTTTGTACAAAAAAATGTAACTGCACCACCAATTAAGTTTTTCTGTATTAAAGATATCATTGTGGACTATTGGACTGCTTAAACAGTAAGTGGAGTAAAAATTAATTCTTAGCTCAATAGACAATGTGTAAACTTTTGCTCATAAGAAGATTTTGATGCTATGAAAATAACCCAAGAAAAGTAAATTTGACACACAATATTTTGCTGAACTAACATAGTTGCACTTGCCCTTTGTTCTGATTCTAACAAGCTGAAGCAAAACAAAGCTTAGTGCCTTGCTCTCCGATTAATGGAGGTGAGACATTACCCATGTCATTACCCGAGGATAAACTGGTCTTTCCCTTTCTTCGACATTCCTTGTCAAAGCTTTCATTTACTAGGTCTCTGCCCTTCAACCCCAAACTCCATTCTCCCTTACTTGGCTGAAATGCTACAATACTCATGGATAGGCAACTTGTGTGAGAATGATTGTAAATACTTAATAAATCTGCTCTTCCATATTCAGAAAAGCAAAAGCTCAGAAAGTTGAGTTGTTTCAGGAAGATTCTCTGGTATCTTTAACATGTGAGTCTCAATTTTATTTGCTTCATCATATTTTTTATCATGAAACTGGAAAAAACCTGTTTTTCTCTCAACATTGACAAAAACTTAGCTGTAAATCTAGAAATTACTAGGGATGACCAAATAATCTTTTTCTAACCTTTCCCCATGATTTCATGTGTAAAATAATGATGCTCATTATTTACTTTCTGAAATTTCAAAAATATCTTTTTCTTTGCAAAACAGACTAAAACATCATATTAGAGTATCAAAAAATAGCACTGAGGTTGTTTCTTGGTCTTGTGTTCTATGAATACGGTTTCTGAATAACAACAGAGACTTTTAAAAATGTTTCCACATCATTCTCTCCATTTGATTTGCTATTGAGGCAAGCTTGTATTCCAGTATACAGGATGCTTTTAAATTACCATAGGCACTACAGAATGTATGACTTATTATGGTCTGTTTTCTGCCTTTTGGTAGTGTATGTGTTATTTACAGTGCTTGCTATATTAACTTCTTCCTCACATCTGCCATGCCATGGTCAAAGTAAATATTTTACATTACAGTATTGTAGTAAAATATATTCCATAGTGAGAATGAAGTAAATAACCCAATACTAGATCTTTACTTTCTAGTTGCTACTGAACTGAGGGGTTTTTTGTTTTGTTTTGGTATTAAATCTCAGAGCACGACTGCTGGAGTAAAATTCACCTCTAATTAAAATTGGCCTACCAGGCTTCTCTCTTTCCTTATAAAATATTCTTGTGTAACCAATTCCTATACTTAGGGCATGCAAATCTACTACATTTTGAAATCAGTTTCTCTAATGATGCATCTGGCAAAAACAAAAACATAATTCACAGCCTGCAACAATTTGTGAATGATTTAACAGCCCCCCAACTTACTCCTTAAAGAAGTTTTAAGGTCATTCCTCACTTGATAAATTTGCCCAAAAATAACAAACTTGGGAAAAAACCCAGAGTATAACTACATGAGAGAAATGGGGTGCACGGAGACAGAAATGAAAGAACTGCACCTTTTATAATTGTAGCCTGCATGAAAATGAAATTGAGCTGAGCCAGGAGTCATATCCCAGATTAAATATCTTTAGGAAAGAATTTCATTGAGAGTCAGCAATTTCTTCCTCCCCACAAAGAACTTTAGCTTTTCTTGGGATACACCATTTGCAGTGTATAGCCTCAAGTGTAACACAGATTTCCTTGGCTTAGCATCTTAAGTAGATGATATTTGCAAGAGTATTCCCTTCTCCACTTCTTGCCAAGGCAGGAAATAATATTAATCAGCTTTGCTAAAGTTACTCTGCTCCATTATTTCAGGTAGGAGGGCCCATGGGAAGACAAGGTTAGAACTCAACAGAAGGGAAGGAAAACTTAGGGAGCAGCTAGAAGAAAAAGAAAGGCATGAGGAAACAAATATTAAAGTGAGAGAAAAGAATAATAAAGGAAACACTCAAAGTATAGAGATCCTAATTCACAGCAATGTTCAGGTAAAGTATTAATTTTAAGCCTTTAAAAGCTTAAATACTTTGAAGCATTGAGCTGAAAGAATTGCCTAAATACAAACTTGCACTAGTTAAAATAAAAACTCTCAGGTAGCATGACGCAATGCTAATTAAGCCAGTACAGTTTGGTGTTCCTAAATATGCAGATTTAAAACCTTGGTTATGTTTGTGAATTTATCCCAGTCTACATAACAGACTTCACAGGTAAAATTAATAATCCAGTGTAAATCAGGCAAAAGTACACATCACGTTTCCACAAGGAGTGCTTTGGACATGACCAACTTCAGTTCACAAATGAGCATCTGCTAACATCAGCCTACAAGTAAGTTCACCGGAATTACATTATCCTTAGGTACTTATGCAGTTGCAAGCTGACACAGCTTGCTGTTAGGCTCGGTCTTCCCTTCTGACTTCTGTCCCCCTTGCCACTTCATAGAGGGAGAGGACACCCTTGAGCTCTGTGCTAGTAACTTTACCCATTTCTTCCTTTCCCCAGCTCTGCTGTCAATCTTCTGTCTGTCCTCTATGGTCCATAGGCAGAGGCTTGGTAGGTGAACAATGTTGCTTTAATGATCTTTAGTGATTGTATCCCCATGACTGGTCTGGTACATATTGAATCTCAGTTTGAAACATCTTCCTCATTGGTATTTGGATTTCATGG
This sequence comes from Cnemophilus loriae, assembly GCA_013397755.1. Taxonomy (NCBI): domain Eukaryota; kingdom Metazoa; phylum Chordata; class Aves; order Passeriformes; family Corvidae; genus Cnemophilus; species Cnemophilus loriae. The sequence goes on from VZTF01008135.1 coordinate 1,990,320, forward strand.
TGAGAAACATCTCAGCAATATCCCTGATAAGACTCAGAATATTCCTGCAGTAGAAGCCGGGACATGGCCTGGAACTTGGGGCAGGAGCTACTTCAGCAACAGACAACGGAATTAAAGCATCTGAAATGGGAGGGAGCCTGGACCTAGATGATCTTTGGTGTCTTTTCTGACACAAACCATTCTATGATTCTATGAAATGGTGCCAAGCAAATGTGATTGATATTGTGGCATACTGAGCACAATTTCTTAAAGGGGAGGCAGGGAAAATCAGGGGTTGGGCAGGAGTAAAAATGTGCTGCATGTTTCATCAAATGCATGAGCAGCCCAGCTGCAAGTGGTAGTTTGTCTTAAAGTGTCTTAAAATACTTGGATGAATTTTCTAAGGTGACAAAGTGCCCAAGTGAAGAATGTAGTCAAGTACAGGAAAAATCTCATAGGGTTCTAATTTGTATTAGGGGCTTGGAAAATCTGAGCTTAAGCCTTAAGTAAAGGGTTATCATGGAGAGGTATAAAACTCCCAAACAACTGACTTGGTGAGTTTGTTCAGCCTTGAATGCATTTTCTAGAAATTACTTTATGCATTTGTACATACTGTACTGTTTCTTATTCATGGAGTAGCTTAAGGAACAGAAATACTTCTTTTTTTTCTTAATTTTAGGCCTTTCTTGGTGAGCGTTGTATGTATAATGCTTTTGCACCTTCTTAGACTGTATATATTCTTTATTAACATATTTAAGGTAGATCCAGGATCACGGATAACAAAATTGACATAGATATTTTACATTTGACATGCATACCACTTTAAAATTAAGCTTATTAAAGATAATAGAATGATCCATCGGCATGCCTTCAGCTGCAGACCAAGAGGTGACAGGCTATTTGGTGAACAATTTACTGAGTGTCTCACTCCCCCCTTTCTTAACCACGGGCATTGTAAGTCCATTCTATTAACCTTAATAGGTTTGCTTTCAAAGTGTTTTACTCGGAAGATTTAAACCTGAACTCTATCATATGTCAGCCTACAGCTAACTTAAGCAACAAAACTGAAAGAAGATGCACATTTATCTATGTGCATACTTGTATGTATGTCCACAAGTAGCAGCATCTAATACATGTGAATAAATAACATGCTGTGCCTTGTGTAATGCTCTTTTGCTATAAGTCTTTCATCGTTCCATAGGGTATCTCAGAATTTTTTTTTCCTCCCAATTAAAGAAGAGTTAATGGCAGGCATCTCCAGCTAGGCATGCACTAGTTGAGAAAGGTTGTGCAAATGAGAGAAGAGCTTGTTTTCCTCACATAACAACTCCAGTAGGTCTATCTGAGGGCTGCCCTCTGTCCCAGCAGGACGTCCTTTTCTCTCCACCTGGGACCCAAAGACAGAATTAGCAAGCAAGTTCTAACAGATTTAGCCTTTGAGGAAAGGGCAGGCTCAGGCAGCTTTGTTCAGACTCGTGGGACAGAATAGCAGCCATTATCTTTTCTCTATTGCTGCCTTTTAAACAGCTCATCAGACAGTACTGCCACTTTTATGGAACCTAACAAAGACACTGAAGCAGCTGGGTGCCTCCCACCATTTCCATTCCAGAGATCCCTGTAAGTAGCTCCCCCTCACAATGACACTAGGCCTGACAGATTTAGATCCTTTCAGGACTCAACATTTCTTCCCTTTGATGACTTAGAACAGTAACTTGGAGAGCTCAATACAGCTGTAAATGCCAGGTATCAATGGCCCAACTTTCCACCACCCTGGCAAGTCACCACCATGGAAGATCCCATACAGTCCTTGGCTAAACCCAGCCCAGCCAAGGAAGATGTGACAGCAATGATTCGGGAGCAGGAGCTCGCCCTGTTCTTATCCTGAGCCACTACTCGCCTTCTGATCTCCACAGCCTTAGGGTCACCTCAACTTCACTGCATGCTCAAACGAGTAACAGTAAATGTTGCCCTTTGCAGTTTTACAAGACTGCTTCATTCCCATGGGACAGGGATGAGAACCTGATAGACCACCATGTGGAGCTACTGCAACTTGCTTTCTAATCACTCTGAATGCACTGGACATGGCCAGAGACCCAGGACAGTATTCATCACACCTCACATCCAGTCCAAACACACAATATTCATTTCCCAAATGCTGTCTCCTTGGGCCACCTACTGAGAGAGCTGTTTGTAGCAGTAGCAGTAGCAGAGTTAACAAGACTCAGGGTAAAGATATCAAGAACTAAAAACGTGAGCCTTTTATAGTGCTGTGGAATGCACCTACAAGAAAAATTAGGCTGTGCTGGAGCCAAGGTCCTGAGAGGAAACTGTGGAGTGATTCTCCACCTTGGTTGTCCCACGCTGAGAAGACAATGAGAGTTCCTGTACACATCAGTCAAAATAAGACAATTCTTCAGGTAGAATAGAGTGCAGAAAATCACTGGATTGTTCCCACTTCTTAATTCTTCTTGTGCTGCCGGGTCAGCACAGCGAAGACCTCCCAGGAATTCCTCACCAGGTTAGTCAAACAGCTTGTCTGTCATCTCAAGAATTCACATAGTCTCCTGACCTCATGTAGTCAAGAATATAATAATAGGCATTAGCCTGCACAATCTCTGCTTGCTCTTGCCCATAGGGTCTTGATAGCAGCTGATATGATGGTAATGTTATTTCTTAAAGTTATCACTTCAATACACAATCCTCTTTCCAAAGTTTCTCTTTCATCCATCTTCGTGACAGAAAACTGTTGATGATCATAATAAATCATCTTCTCAATTTGTATAGAATTGATTCTTAAACAAATGCCATCTGTCTATTCATTAGTAATACAAATTCATTTGTATTTGGCTGTTGATTTTAGGTTGATTTAAAAGTATGGGTATACCTCATTGATGCCATTATATAGACGAGGCAACAAAGGCATAGAATGCTATGAGCTAGATCTCTCGAAGCTAAGTTAATTCCTAAGACATTATATACACTAGAGGCTATGGATCCATGGGGTTTGGTTCTGTCTACACATGCCAATAGTAGAGAGTGGATTCAAACTCAGGTCTTCCGAATGCAGCGTCCTGCCTGGTGAGCCACAGAATTATTTCGCTATTTTCTTCTGCTTTACTGTGTGGCCTAAAATAATTCGTATGTTTTATCTCCAGCCTGCTCTATACCATTTCAGAAACAGATTGACCTTAACATATTATTTTACAGTTTCATAATCTCTTCAGGACTTGAAACAAATGTGAAGTTGGCTCTATTAACTGTTACAGGACCTGGACTTAACGAGTATATGTGTTAGATTCTGTCTGCCTGTGTTTGCAGGTCTTTTTTTTTTTTTTCCCCTCAATGACTGTACCTTTCAAATTGGTGTTTGCATTTTGAGAAGGTTGTGAGGACTTAAATTGTTGGCACAGAAGAACTGCAAGGACATCATGTCTATAATAGAGCGTCCCTACTGATGCCTGTGTTTTTTGAATTATCAAGCACTTAGGGATGTACAGACAATCAGACAGCTGAGTTAGCTAAACATTCTCAACCTTATTATTCTGCATAAATGCTGGAATAGGTACGAGGATGAACCATCTCAGCTTGCTAGTTTTAACTCTGGATTCACTTCAGTATAAAGCCAAACTGTGGAGAAAAGGAGAAAGTATCATTAACATTTACATGTTGCATGAATTCTGATTGCCAGCCTTGCACAGACTGTTCTGTTTTAGCAATAAAATTAGAGTAGCTGGAGGAGCAAACCCCCCCTGCTTTACGAGCAGCTTGTTTTGGACATCACCAAGAGGGACCAAGGAGGTACTTGGGTAGTTTTGATTCTCCATACTTTCCAATCAGGAAAGGCTTCAGATGCCAATTACTGCAATCTGCCATAGCCTTTGAACAGAACCTAAAGTACTTTCAGCCGAGCGCAGAGATATTATTCTTGTTTTATGAAAAATGGAAGAAGGGAGGGGGCAAAAATTAAAGTATGAAATGATGATTTCTGGCATTACCAGACCTATTTGACTTTCATCTGAGAGAGAGGCATTATGCTGTGAATGCTAGAGACATGTCCCATCATTTTGCTGGACAAAGTCCCTAAATACCTCTAAACCTTTCAGTCTCAACTAGATTAGTCTATCTGAAAGAAGAAAAATAAATTCTGAAAGCAACTAATGCTACTGTAAGTTAACCTCAGCAGTGTATCTGTACCAGGATACACAGAGATTGATCATCCTAAGGAAGAACAGCAAACACTGCAGGCTTTAGCCCTGTTGTATAAATCTCCTTGCATTTCGACTTCTCTTTTCTTTCCTTGCTAAATCCCAGGAGATGTTATGAGTAAATAAAAGCTGCTGCCCTCCTAATCACCCTTCAACCCTTCCTGGGTGATCAGTTTTAGTGGTGCTGAAGAGCAGTGCCAGTAATGTCATAACCATGCTCCACAGAAGCTGCCAAACTGACTGCTTCTCAGCATAGTTTTCCTAACGAAGAGGAAGCTATCTGGAGTCTGCTAGGAATAAGCTTTTACAAATATAAATGTATATGGTAATATATATAAATTGCAGTTTCTCCCTGTGCAGTCCAGTCATCAAGTCTATACAAATTTAATGGATAATATCTCAGGTGAGAGGCATGACTGATTGCTTAGTTACCAGAGGAGGTTTAAAAGGTCCGAACACTCCCTCAACCTTTCCTGCCTGTCATTCTGAAACTTTCTCTGTCAGACAGCCCCATCTGTCACTCAGGAACTACATCTGCTTGCCTGTTTATTTTCTCACTTAGGGTTGAGGTCACTTGCCCTCCTTTTAGCTAATCAGAGGAGACAGTAGTAATCAAAGCACAATATCAGTGCTCCGGGGATGTCTTTTTTGAAAAGCCTCTCTGTATGTTGTTCTGCGAATCTTGCAAAGTAATGTAGACATACACAACCAGAGGAAAAGAACAGGTGAAAAGGTTTGGTTTGAGATGCAGCTAGAGGAAAAAAGTATTGCTGAATCCATATGCCACATGGAAAAACAGGAGTGATATTTACTGAGGAATTTCTCATGAGTGACAAGAAAAAAAACATCACTAAGTTTATTAAATGGCAGCCTTTCACAGGAAAATTGAATGGATGTCCTAGCACAGATGTAAAGAGCAAAAAGGAGTTGAAAGTGCTTATTTTTCAAAAAAGCAAATCAGCCTCCTGACTGCTCAGTGTTCTTAAGGGACTATCCATAAGACAGCGTGCCAGTCCGCATAGAGTTATTAATTTTGCTCTCTACACTTCCTCTACTAGATACCTTTGTTAGGCTCTGATAAACAGTATTAAATAGCTGTCAGGTCCTGCCTTCAATATCAGTGCATAAGAGCATCTGCTAAAGCTATTCCTGTGGAGTTGATTCTAAAAAAGAGCTTTATACTGTGGATGAGAGATTTGTACCTGAAGGAAAGAGCAGCGAAAGAAAGACCGAGCTCAGGGAGAGAAAGCGTGTCTGACTTGTTTGCCCTTTGCCTAATTGTGGAGTGGGCTGGCAGTTTGCGTTACCTTGCAGACCCTCGCACATCTTGAAAGGATTTAAAGCATACTAGTACCAGCCTGTTCTCGCAAGACTGATTTCTCTTTGCAATGCTATTGTGATGAATCATGCATTACTATGATTAGCAGAGAGAGGTACAATTACTTTTTTGCAGCCGTGGCTGGTAAAGGATTGTCTGGAAGCCCAGATGTGACAGAGGTGGAAAAAGCATTTTGTGGGATATGAAGAGAAGGGAGAGATGGAAGTTGTTGCATGTACAGTAAAAAAAAAAAAAAAAATTGAAGAGGGGAACAGGAGGAGGAAGACTTGTAAATGAACACTACCAGGAACAGGGTCCTGACTGAATTGGACCTTCACTACGAGCAAGTATGATTCTTCTCATGCATAAGAACCTGTTTATCAGCAACTATTTGTAGCAGATGGTACCCCCCTTCAAGAGCGAATTTAAAAAAAAAAAATAATGACGGAGACACTAAAGGATACTGAAGAAGAAAAATAAGCTATCCTGGAGAAGGTTTAATAATATTACCAGGCAATTGGAAAGTGCCTGTCAAATCTGAAAGGAAGCAGGGTGGGGCAACAGTGTAAGAGAAGATAATTAAGAGGAGAGCATTGGCCAACTGCATAGCGCTCTCCACACCATCTCCTTTCTTGGAAAGGACAGCAAGCTGCTTCTTCCTAATGCTGGTTGTTTTCAACCTGCTTGAAGAAGGACAATGGTATGATACCAAAGTCCTAAGAGCCTTTGAAATTCAAGTTGTCAAGGGAGAAGGAATAAAACTTTAAATGACACAAAAGTGTAACAAAACATTTTCTATTTCTATAGCGTAAACAACAGTAATCTTTTGATGTCCTTAATATCTTTTCCTTGTTTCCCAGTAATCTCTCATTTCTCTCATTGTCAAGGCACAAATGCTTCTAATACTTCTAAATTTCCATCAGTCTTTGTGGACCAAAATTGCTTATACAATGTAATCTCTTATAGGCGGTAGAGCATCTTATCTGAAAGGTCCAAAGCAAAGGTTTGGTGCTTGCACCATTAAAACCAAAGGTGCACCTACAGTCAATGTGGTAACCACGGAATCCTGGAATGGTATGGGTTGGAATGGACCTTCAAGGTCATGTAGATCATTTCAATCCCCCTTTCGTGGGGAGGGGCACCTCCCACTAGACCAGGTTGCTCAGAGCCCCATCCAGCCTGGCCTTGAACACTCCCGGAGCTGGGGCATCCACAACTTCCCCGGGCAACCTGTTCCAGTGCCTCACCACACTGACCGTAAAAGATTTCTTCCTAATATCCAATCTAAACCCGCCCTCTTTCAGTTTGGAGCCACTCCCCCTCATCCTAAAAACGTGCCCCAGCCTCCCCTACCACTGAAGTCACTTAAATTGTATTGATCTGAGTGTGAATCTCAGGCTAACAGGGCGGACTGAGTAGCGGGCTGACCTGTTGGTCCCATTTCCCTCCGATTCGACTGGAAACCCTCACTGACGGGCAATCACACAATCATTAGGTTGGGAAATACCCCTGTGACCATCCAGTCCACGGACCTCGCTCACGCTTTCTCCAAACCCCTCTAGAAGGAGACCTCGTCCTGCCGTCTCGTCCGACCCCGCGGCGCAGGGCACGCCCGAGCAGGCGGCGCAGCCGCTCCGTGCGGGGCTCTGCGGACCCTCCGGGCTGCTCCGAACCGCGCTGCCGGGGCGGTGGGCGGACGGACGGACGGACGGGATGGAGGGAAGAAGGGGAGGAGGAAGACCGGCGCTCCTCTGCTGCCCTCTGCTGCGGGGCCCCGCGCCGCTCCGCTCCCTCCGAGCTCCCGGGAGAGCCGCCGTGCCAGGACAGCTCTGTGCAGCGAGGAGACGGGAACGACGCTGGGAACTCCTGGTGCGAGGAGATGCTCGCCCTGTCCCCTGATGGAGCGGCCGGAGACGGGTACCTGCAGGGACAAAGGCCGGCTCAGGAGGTGGAAACACATTACTGACACGTTTGAGGGGTCAAAACTTGCCCCCTTGTGCTCCCAGAGCGAACTTAAATTTAGCAGTATTGTCCATTTTATGCCTGAAGATGATTAACGTCCAAGTTAAGAGTTGGGAGCGAGAAGAAACCATGTGTTTAATAAGCCTTATGATGTTACTGAAATGATATTAGTTGAAACTTAAGCTGCACCTACGAACGCCGCATTATTCTGGGCGACCTGGAAGAGCACAGGTGGCACCGGCACGGCGCGGACCCGCGGGGACAGCAGAGCCGGGATGCTGGGCTGCCAGCCCTCCGGCGCGGCTTTCCCTGCATCCCGAGGGCGGCGGCACACAGGCCGCATGCGAGAGCACGAGCACTCGTGGCACAGTTTTTATTTCTCTTCGGTTTCGATGGGCTGAAAGCGATTTGAGGACTTTCACTCCGAAGGAAACGCTCGGTACAGCGCTGCAGGTGCCCGCCGCGAGGCGGCCCTTCCCGGCCTCCCCGAGCGCCGCTGTACCGAGGTGGGCACTGCTGAGGTGCCCAGAGAGGCCGGGTGCTCCTTCGCCCGCTCCCTCTCCTTTCCCTTGTGTTCCTCCCTCTCTTCTTCTCCCGCCTCAGGGCGCGCACGGGCGCTGCAGGGGCGGGGCTTGTCCTTAGCCCCGCCCCCTCGGCGTAGGCCCCATAGGCCGCCGCCGCCGCCGCCGCCGCCAATCAACGCGTCCCGCCTTTCCCCCCCGCTGCTGAATCCACCGCCGAGCAACGGATTGCGGCGGCCATCGATTCCCTCGGCTTGCCCTGTCGCCCCCCTGTCGCGCACATCCCGGTGCCGGTCCCGGTGCCGGTCCCGGTGCCGGGGGATGTAGGAAGACGCGCTGCCGAAGGTACNCCTGCCCGCCGGTACGGTACCTCCCGCCCCGGCCGCAGCGGAGGGAGGGCAGCGGGGCGACCGCCCCGGGCCTGCCTCCCGCAGCCCCGCCGCGCCCCGCCGCCGGCCGCGCTGCGGAAACACCGCAGTGTGTCTGCCCCGCTTAGGCTGAGTTTTGGGCTCAATGCAGCGGTTTGGCACCGTGTTCACTCCCTCTGGAGTTCAAAATTGGCATTTA
>VZTF01008135.1:1999310-2063185 GCA_013397755.1 Cnemophilus loriae
CGGATTGCGGCGGCCATCGATCCCCTCGGCTTGCCCTGTCGCCCCCCTCTCGCGCACATCCCGGTGCCGGTCCCGGTGCCGGTCCCGGTGCCGGGGGATGTAGGAAGACGCGCTGCCGAAGGTACCCGGGCAGCGTCCCCGCCACGTCTCCCGGCGCGGCCGCCCATCGCCTGCAAGGGCGCGGCTGTGTGGCTGCAGGCGTTCCCACGGGAGACGGGGAAGGGGCACGGCTGCTCCCCGCGTCCCCCTCCGCCGCCGGTCCCGCCCGGCTCTCCGTGCCTTTGGCGCGTGCCCGCCCGTCCCGCGGGGTCATGGAGCGCGCGTTCACGCCGCTGGAATGCCTCCTGCCCGCCGGTACGGTACCTCCCGCCCCGGCCGCAGCGGAGGGAGGGCAGCGGGGCGACCGCCCCGGGCCTGCCTCCCGCAGCCCCGCCGCGCCCCGCCGCCGGCCGCGCTGCGGAAACACCGCAGTGTGTCTGCCCCGCTTAGGCTGAGTTTTGGGCTCAATGCAGCGGTTTGGCACCGTGTTCACTCCCTCTGGAGTTCAAAATTGGCATTTAAACCCCAGCCTCTTCCGGTTCGATCGATACTTTCCGTTTGCTGCCACCGTTTTTTCGGCTTGGCCGGGCAGAGCGCTCCGGTGAAGCCTCTCTGTCCCGTATCTCCTGTCTGTCTCCTGGTGCAACGGCTCCCCGGGCTTGGCATCCATCCGCCGTGTGTCTTTGGCTCCCCGCCTCCTGCTCGTGTGCTTTGCCCTAGAGCCACCCTTGCACCCCGCCTTGCCCTTCAGTTCAGCACAGCAAAGCTTTGAGGGTTGTTTTCAGGCATTTCTTTGGTTTTCCCAAGCTATCCAACAGTGTTGTGGTTTTGGTATTATTTTTGAGGCCTGAGAGATGAGCTTTATTAATATACATTATTAACCTTATTATGTGTCTAAAGGATGGAGGACCTTTAAGAAGCACAGACTCATCCAAGTGGCTTGTACGCTGTTTGGAATAGGCACCACTTCTTCATTCTATGCAGTGTCCAATTCAGTAGGGTCCAATTTGTTATTCAGTGATACCATTATAAACAGTAAATATTTTTACCTTTGTAGAATGTGATTTTAAAGCTGCATAAAAATAATTTTGGCATAGTAGATGAGTTCTGACTTACACTGCTCTGTTCCCCTCTCTTCTGGCACAGAGGCCAGCTGCTGCGTTGAGGTATATGTTGTTGTTTATTTACTAGTAAGACCTGTAGGAAGGGCAGAGTTTAACAGAATGCACACTTTTAATAATTCAATACATTTGTACAGCTAGCAGTTTAAGAGCACGTTTAAACTCATTCCACTATGATAGATATTTCTTTTTAACTCATGCTTTGCTCTGATTCTTAAAAACTTCTTCAGGATATGTTTAAAGCTAATAACAGGTAAAGCTGCACTCAAGGAATTCCTGCCAGAAATGTGTATTTGACACTTGTGTGTGTGTGTGTGTGTACTTTGAGACACACTGTTGCTTTGGGTGGAAAGAGGGAATGAGCATGTAGGTGAGATTTTTATGTGTGAACTTTGCTTCATTGTGACATGATGTCCTCTTGTATACAGTAAGTGATTACTAATTATGTAATAAGGTGAGACAAAAAGCTACCTTAAGAAATTGATAGTAGGAATGGAGCAGCTGCCTTACAAAGACAGGCTGAGAAAATTGGGCTGTTCAGCCTGGAGAACAGGTTGCTGTGAGGTTGTGTGGAGACCTCATAGCAAGTGCCCAGTATCTGAAGGGGACCTACGGGGAAGCCAGAGAGGGACTCTCCATCCGGAACTGCAGTGATAGGACCAGGAGTAATGGGGTCAAATTGAAAGAGGGGAAATTTAGGTTAGACATTAGGAAGAAATTCTTTACTGTGAGGGTGATGAGACACTGGAACAAGTTGCCCAGAGAGGCTGTGGATGTCCCAGCCCTGACACTGTTCAAGGCCAGGTTGGATAAGGCCTTCAGCAACCCGATTTAGTGGGTTGTGTCCTTGTCCATGGCAGGGAAGATTGGAATTAGATGGTCTTTAAGATCCATTCCAACCCATTAACATTTTATGCTGCTATGAATTTATCCCTGTGGAAGTACTGGCATTGCTGTTTGTATTATAAGCTAGTTGCCTTCTGTGTCTGGTTGGATTTGAAGATTTGGGATGTTTGTTCAGTTTTCTCATGACCCACAGCCTTCTCATACCAGAGGCTCCAGCTAGATGTAAAGAAGCCTGCTTCTCTGGAAGAAAAGTCTGTTACTTGCCTACAATCAGTTGGTTATACAGGCTGTGCCTATAAAATGCACAGTGGTACTTCATCAAGATCCTTGTCATCATTACAGACATTCATTACCAGCATTACCAACTGAATTAGCCTGCTCAAAGTATTCAAGGCTGAGCAGATTTATTTGGCAATTCCACCATTTAAGCTCTGGCATCCTGCTTGGGGAACTCAGAAATAAGGTTTCCAAAATTGGATAGGTAAAATGAGCCTCCCAGTTTCTTCTGGAGGAAGTTCCTCCGTTTGCTTCATTGGATAGGTATTTAAGTGTCCAAATAATATAAAGCTAATCAATGAAGAACATGGCACCTCTTAGGAGCTAAACATGAGCTTACAAAATAACCCTTGTGAGGCCTTTGAAGCACTATGGACCTTGCCCCTTTCCTTCAATATTATAAATAATATAATGTATAGCAATGTGTGACCGTGTTTATGGTGGAGACACTGTGAAACATTTGTCAGCTGTGTTTGAAGATTATTACTTACTTTGTTTCTCTTTTTGAAATTGTTCAGAAATTATGCTGTTATTTATATAGAATAGAGTAAAACACTCCTGGGTTTTAGAACATTATAATACTAGATACTTGAATTGGAATTTCAGGGCGATGTATGCCTTGGTAATTTTAGTCAGTGTAGTTAGAGCGAGTTCTTAGATTGTACGTCTCTCTCTATCTCACCTGACTGATGTTCAAGCAGTAGATATTTGAGAACTGCTGTGCTAACTAGTATGCTCAGAGACTTTGAACATTATTCAGTCAAACTGCTGGAGCACAGTTGAAAATCGCCATGCTACAGTCAGAACACCATGCTGTGGACTTTAGAACTGTGTTGATTTGCTTAATGTAGTTCAGAATGGGTAACAAGATAGAATTTAAAGTGGGATGGAGTCTAAATTTGTCTTATACACTGAAACGAATATATTTTCATTTCCTCATGGAATGAAACCTTTAAAAAGGCTCACAGAAGACTCCACCACGGAGACCTGTATGCTGTGTGAAAGGGTCAGGCGGAAGCTTCACAGGGCAAGGCTGTTGTGGAAGGCTCATAATGATGTCATACGACAGCCTGTGAATTCATGACAAGAGTAGCTTTGTTTATTCTGGAGCATCCTTTGATAGACTCGACATTTCCCTCCTGCTGTTTATACCCTTTTCTTGCACTGTCATTGCCTCCTGCTGCTTGTCCCAGACTGTGCTGCAGGCACTTCTGCAGAGAGCCAAGTGTTTCTAATTTATTATTTTAATACCATGAACTTTGGGAGCTGAGTGTGCTGTGCTTGTGACTGCTTAACAGTGGAAGTATTATAGCATCCTCTAATAAGGTTGCCCCTGAATAGCACTTGAGATTTTGAGAAGGGCAGAGTGCCAGTTTGCTAGGCTGTGTTTTCTCACGGGGAACTTTTTACATTGCCTGCCATAGCACGGCCTGGATTCTCGCTCATCTCCAGAGGTGATTATTGATTCCTTGCCTTGCACAGTCCTTAAAGTGTGGCTCAGTATTGGTTTTATCAAGTGGAGTGATGCAGAAGGAGGATATCTTCCTCAGTTTATAACCCAACAGCTCCCAATATGAGTGTCTTGCCTTGTAGAGGTGGTGGGGCTGCAAAGAAGCAGCAGATCTTATCACTCTGCTCTCTTCTGTGCCTTGCAGAGGATATGTTGGAGCCGAGCTTGCTCTGAGTGACAGGGAGCCTGTGCTACCAGTGAGAGTTGTTTTTCCTGTCCCCACTGCTCTATGCCCTGAGTCAAATGCACTCTTGAACTACGCTATGTTCAGAACTGGTGGTTAAGACTTGGTTTGCTCAGAAGTGGGTGTGCTGTCTTTATCTCACTGAAGCAAGGTCATCTATATGCCATGAGAGACAGATCCACAAAACATCAGACAATGACTTCAGAATTATGGAGAAAATATATAGTTATCTCTTTGTGCAAAGGGACTGTAAAATTCTGCATTGAATTTAAAGCAAAGAGAACAAGAGGAAGCAACAATATGCTCTGAATGCTCTTCCATCATTCTGCAAGCTTGATTGTCTCTTGCTTTACTATATGTCTGCTCCTGGAAATGTTACTGACTGTAAACGAGTTACCTCTGAAAGGATTGTATCACCATATTCCTTTTAAATGCCTAGGGCTTGAACTTCTTCCTTAATGTTCCCTTTTATCTGACACTAAGGATTCAAAGTTATTTTGTAAAACAGTGACATGTTTGCCATTCAGTGAATGACCTCCAGCTTGGTACAAGTGTCAAAGACTATTTAAATGTCCCTTTACTAGAGCTCTGCATGGTTTCTATGATGCATTATCTTGCAATCTAATTCACAAAACTCTATGATAGAAATCAAGACAGTCGTGGGGTTAGAAATTCAACCTGATGGTCTCTGTAAGTTCCTGAATATTAAAGGTATATGGAAAGGGTGTGGAGTCCCAAACTATTGGATAGCTCTGCAATTTTGCAGGATTTGTGCCATTGCTGTTGGGTCGGACTAGTGAAGTTTTCAGGTGAAGCAGGTCATTCAAAAGCTGTTACTGAGTTCACCTGAACTGAAAAAGTGTTAGCAGGGGTGTCAGTTCTTTTAAGACTGGCATTCCTTAATGAAATTAGGGAATACTTCCTTATGGCTGTGATATTGTTCTGTCTTTTTAACTGAAATGCTTTCAAAATGCTTTTTTTTTTTCTGTGAATGTTGCTGACCTGCTCCTGTTCTTCATTTCATTTAAGTAGCAACACCATTCATCTAGTCTAGTTACCTGAAATTCATTAGTTTGTTTTTGAAGTAGCTGTTAATATTCAGCCTCAGACCCTGCTGCTTGCTAATCTACTGTGCTGGGTCAGCACCTGTTTTGTAAGTATTATTGTATAGATTACTTACAGGTGCACTTATGAGTGAAGTATTACAGGCAGAATTACATTTAAAAGACATATTCGTTGTTGACCTCACTGCTTTCTGTTAGATCTTTGCTTTCACACACTGGAAGCTTTTGGATTTCTTTTTTTTCTTTTTTTTTTTTTTTAATGTTTTGTATGCAGGTGTGTTATTTGGAATGGGGTAACAAGGCGTCTTTAACCATTTTAAGAGGGCACTTCTAATCATTGGAGCTAATAGGAAAATTAATAGATATTTACTTATTTTACTTACTTTTGTACACACACACAGGGCCTCCTTTTGAAACGTGTTGACTTCAGTTGCTGTTTATGTTGGATGTTGGATTCTTATGTTGTGCAGTGTCAGTGCACTGATAGTTCCATATCTTGCAGTCACAAATAGGGCATAGCTCTCTTTTGAGTGGGAATATGATGGCGGAGGGGTCTGAAGTCATCTCAAAAAACACAAAAAGCAAAAAAAAAAGAAAAGAACAAACCAAAAGCTAAAACAAAAATCCACCTCCAAAAACCCCACAAATAAGCAGCCTGACAAAAAGAACCCCAAACTAACAAAGAAATCTTCAGGACCCCACCGAATATAAGAGCAATAATGATGTTACTGGAATTTCTGAGACAAAAACTCACGTTCACTACTGCTTGCCCAGATAGTAAAGCACCTGGATAAATTAAATTCCTTTTGGAAGTTCTTGTTATTTTCCATCAGCTGAGGCTTAAAGCTAGGAAATACACTAGCTTATCTCTCTTTTTTTCCTGTTTTTTCTCCTGTGATTTAACACCAGATAAGGAGGTGGGAAGTACACTTGCTCTGGTCATCAAATGTTCATGTTGTTTGTATCCAATTAAATGTGTGCAGGACTGCTGAAAACCATTTAAACTTGTTGGTGTTTAAAGAGCAAAATATTAATCTTAAAAGGTACAGGAAGTCAAGGAGAATAGCAGTCTTTCAACTTTTGTTTCTCCTCTACTGAATTCACTTGCATGTCTCTGATCAGCCCTTAAAACATGATAGCAGTTTCACAGCACGTTTAGCATTATGCTGTATCTCAAGGCTGTGTGTATACCTATATATAAAAGCTAGTTTTACTTCTGGAAGTGGAAAACAGAGGAGGCTTTGTTTGGGTTTTTTCCTGTTTACAAAGCTCATCTAAGTCTGATTTATGGAGAAATTGAATATGAAGCATAGAAATGAAGCACTTTATTTACACAGGAGAAAACATAACACAGGTTGGTTTCAGATTTTTCAAGATCCAAAATAACAAATCCTAGGAATCCTTGTGGATTTGCTTTAGGTTTGGACATCATGAGATATTAACCAAAGCTGAATCTGTGCAAAAAATAGCAGCATCAAGACAAAAACCAAAAATCAGTGTCTTAAAAAAAGCAAACTAAAAAAAACCCAAAAAAACAAGTAAGCAAACCACCTGAAAACAAGTTAAACAGTTAGCAGCTTCTTTTCATTAGTCAGTTCTCATCAGCTTTCACTTCTAATGAGTTTCAGGTTTGGATGTGAGCTCAGGGGTCAGGACCTGTAAAGAACAATGCTGTTAACTTTGTCCAGGAAAATAACTAGTTACAAATGTAACAATTTTTTTTTTCTGTGTGACGTAAAAATAACCATGCCAGTCTCAAAGTTCCCTTGTTGAAAAATGTAGATAAAAGGAGGGAGGACATTTCTCTTCCTCTACCCTCCAACAAAATGAAACAAAACCCCCAAACCAGCAAATTAACCAACAGACTGCAGAACCAAGCCACAAACAAACAAAAATCCCAACAACCCAGTAGTAGATGTTACCTGTAGTTACCCAGTACAAAATGTAGTAAATCAACAGGAGAGAACTCGGATGTGTGCACCTGTTTGATGGTACAGCTTAGAACATTTCCCGTCTCTGATTTCTACACAGAGAGGGGAATTTGCAGTGTGTCCAGCAAGATTAATTGATCTATCGCCAAATAATTTCAAGACTGAGAAGAGCTGACTATCACTTGTCCCTTCCACCACAGTATAGCTGACCACACTGAAATATAACCAGTTCTTCAGTTTTTTGCCTTACATTTTTCTGTAAAATATAGCTGTGGTAAATTAGATGTGAGTTTATGGAAACAGGTTCTCCATTCCATCCAGCTCTGACCTTAAACATGAGGAATATGCTTAACAGTGTTTGTGTAGTACTGCCTTTGCAAAATTAAAAAGAGAATTGAGAATTTAAAGTTGTTACAGGAACATTCTGTTACTTAAATTCTACATAGAGAGCGCACTTAGTAGCTTTTGAGTTGCTTTAAATTAAATCTATTGCTGTATATCCGGTAGTAGTTGAAGCTGCTGGAAGGCTTTTCCTGTAATTTCCTAGCTTTGAATTTTATTTTGAATGGCAGTTGAATTTTCACAGTGCTAGTGCTGATTCTTTGTAGCTTATGTTGATGGATTGTCTGCCAGCCTTCCTCTCTGGCAGGACAGAAGCTGGAGGGATGCATGTGTTTATCAGGCCAATTGAAATAAATGGGAAGCTGGCCAGTGAATTCAGTAGGAGCAGAACCTGTACCCTCACAATTTATTTATTCCATAGTTCTGACTGGTGGTGTGGGTTCTGTTTTGTTTTATTTCTTGTTTTTTCTTACTGTAGCTCTTTTTTTCTGGTCTGTCCTTTACCCCGAATTATCTGGTCAACACTGATACTGGGCAACACAGCAATAAATGAGTAGTTAAGAAGCATTTATACGTGAAGTTTTTGACCAAATTGTTCAGTGTCTTTGATGGTAAAAACTGTCTGTGTGTCTGACAGAAGGAAGTTGTCTTTACTGCAAAAGGAAAATATGTTAATATTACAAAGCACTGGGGACTCGAGAGTTCATCATCTAGAAAAGCTTTGACTTCCATGGCAATGTCAGGAAGGGTGTCTGTGGACTTGCTTGCTGCAGACACAACAAAGTGTCAGGAAAGGCATTTTCTTCTTTTTCTTTTTTTCTTTTTCCCCCACAGACACAATTCACAATTATGTATTCTCAAATTCCAAAATCACAGAATCACCAGGTTGGAAAAGACCTGTCAAGATCATCGAGTCGAACCCATGCCCTTAACACCTCAACTAAACCATGGCACTGAGTGCCACATCCAGTCTTTTTTTAGACACATCCAGGGATGGTGATTCCATCACCTTCCTGGGCAGACAATTCCAGTATTTAACCAATCTTTTGTGAAAAACTCTTTCCTGATATCTAACCTACATTTCCCTTGGCGCAGCTTAAGACTGTGTCCTCTCCTTCTGTCAGTTGCTGCCTGGAGAAACAGACCAACCCCCACCTGACTACAGCCACCTTTCAGGAAGTTGTAGAGAAGCATACATGAAGGAAGAGTTCAAGTGCCAGCACAGCTTGGAGGGTGACCTACTAGAAAGCAGCTCTGCTGAGAAGGACCTGGGAGTTTTGGTGGATGACAGGTTGACCAGCAGTGCCTTTGTGGCCAGGAGAGCCAATGGTATTGCAGGGTGCATCAGGAAGAGTGTGCCCAGCAGGTCAGTGGATCTGATCTTGCCCCTCCACTCAGCCCTGGTGATGGAGCATCTGGAGTGCTGTGTCCGTTTCTGGGATCCACAGTACAAGAAAAACATGGAACTACTTGTCCAGTGAAAGATGATCAGGGGTCTGGAAGATCTCTTAGGAGCAGAGACTGTGGGAGCTGGGCCTGTTTTGTCTGGAGAAGAAACTAGGAGGGGATCTTATTAATGCGTATAAATATCTCAAAGGCTGGTGCCAAGAGAATGGTGCTAGGCTCTTTTCAGTGGCCCCCAGCGACAGAACAAAGAGCAATGGCCATAAACTAAAACACAGGTAGTACTAGCTCAACATAAGAAAGAACTTCTTTACATTGAGGGTGGCTGAAAACTGAAACAGGCTGCCCAGAGAAGTTGTGGAATCTCCCTTCTGGAGACATTCAGAATGCTCCTGGATGAGTTCCTGTGTAACCTGCTCTAGGTGACCATGCCTTGGCGGGAGGGTTGGACTAGATGATCCCCATAGGTGCCTTTCAACCCTAAAAGTTCTGTGATTCTGTGATTCATCTTTTGTAGCAGAAGTGCACTGGTATGTCAATGAAATCTGTGTGTGAGATTTATTTACTTTTATACTTACAGCTAATTTAGGTGTGGCAAGCAAAGCACTGACCTATAGGCCAGAGCTAAGCGTAGGCTAAAGGTCTGGTTTTTCAGGATGAGTTAAAAGGCTGTTGGTTTGAAACCACACCTGGGCAGTTGTTCAGCAGATGATGTGACTTAAATCACTCAAAACATTCCTGGGGTTGACATGTGTCACAGAGCAGCTGTGCAAATAACATCAATCTCCGGGTGCTCCATTTTGAGACTTAGCACTCTTGATGAGAGTTATGTATGGGGAAATCCTGCAGGCTGAAGTGAGGTTTATGCTAGGGAGTTTGACCTGTGTATCAGTAAAGCTCACAAGGCATCAAGATCTTTGTCTGCTTTAAATGCAACCGACAGCCTCTAATGCAGATACTTTGAGTCGGGCAGCACTTTCAGTTCAGGAAATTAGTGTTCTGCAAGCTGTAGACAGCAAAGCACAGCCTTGTAAGCATAGCCTGTATCCTCATATGGAGCTGTTTCTCCGTTCAGTTTACAGATATGTTTAATAACCATCTAAGCAGTGTTTTACCATACTGTGAATCCAAAAGAGAAAAAATGTTAGAGGGCAACTTGAGAGTCAAGCAGCTAAAGATCTGCTGCTTGGACACTTGGACTGCCAGAAGAAGTGGTGCAGTGTCTTAGCTGCTGCGGATGCAACAAAAATAGCTCTTGGGCAGTGTGTGATCACCTAATTTCATAATGAGTCAACCTGGGCACACTGGAGGTGATTAAGCTCTGATATGAAAGTGTTTGTCTCCATATTGCCATTTCCTGCTACAAATGGAAAATTTGCCTTTCAAGTTTCCTAAAGAAGAGCTTGATTTATTCTTAAAAAAAACAAGGAAAGAAGGAAGAAAAGGGAACAATACTGAGGAAACTTTTGTTAAGGGCAAGTTAACGTTTGGCTTTCTGGAGTTGGCACAGCAGTGTTCTTGAAAGGTATGGCCACAAGACTTTGCCTCAAACTGATCTAATGACTCTACTATCATGAGACCCTCTCTGGAGTTCTATGTCCAGCTCTGGTCAGCCCAGAACAAGGACATGGACCTGCTGGAGAGCCATGAAAATGATCAAGGAGCTGGAACACCTTCCGTATGAAAACAAGCTGGGGTTGTTCAGCCTGGAGAAGAGAAGGCTCTGGGCAGACCTTAGAGTACCCTCTAAGCCTTCCAGTACTTCAAGGGGGCCTACAAGAAAGCTGGTGAGGGTCTTTTGCCAAGGACATGTAATAGGACAAGGGGGAATGCGTTTAAAGTGAAAGAGGCTAAGTAAGGATAAGGTGTTAGGAGCAAACTCTTGAATGTGACTGTGATGAGGCACTGGAATAAGATGCTCAGAGAAGTTGTGGATGCCCCATCCCTGGAAGTGTTCAAGGTTAGGTTGGATGGGGCTCTGAGTAACCTGATCTAGTGGAATGTGTCTGTGCCCATTTCAGGGGAGTTGGAACTAGGTGATCTTTAAGGTCCTTCCAACCTCAACCCTTCTATGATTCTATGATATAACTTTCACTGTGGAATGGTGTTATCTCCAGTTCTGTCTTCTTAGGGTGCTGGTGTGTTCCTGCTGTTATTGAGAGTGCTTTCCTATTAGCTCTGCTTTCTTTGCACAGAATCCACTGTGGGAGTGACATTTCATACTGTATGCATGGGCTTTGAGCCTTTCTAATGACTTTGGTAACTATGAACAGGGGATTTAAATGGTCATTTTGTAGCTTTGGGAAATAAAATCACTGATATCAGTGATCAGATGTTCTTCCTTGAACTGACTTATTGGTAAGGTTTTCGCTTGGAAACTCAATCTCTTAGTTCCCTGTGCCTCAGTTTGCACTACTCTTCTTACGTACTAGTCAGTAGTAATGCTGCTGCTGTATTTACGTGATTCATAGTAATAGGTTTTTCATTTGACCCTGTGGAAGAATTTCTTATTTTCTCTTAGTCTGCTATCCTGTCATAAGATCATAAATTAAATTTTTGTGCCAGCAAAGCTCCTTAAGTCGGTAGGAAGTTTGATCTGCTGTGTAATGTTTTGCTGTGTTTCTGTGACCATGTTTGTTCTTTATTTGTTTCTCCTTGCACCCACAGCTGCCATAATAGTGTTGACAAAGCCCCAAGTGTAAGCCCAGTTACACAGAAAGCAGTTACCATTTGGGAGGAGCAACAGCAGTGCTAGACAAAAAAAAAATCATTCCTTTAGTG
The DNA here is from genome assembly GCA_013397755.1 of Cnemophilus loriae. NCBI lineage: Eukaryota > Metazoa > Chordata > Aves > Passeriformes > Corvidae > Cnemophilus > Cnemophilus loriae. The sequence goes on from VZTF01008135.1 coordinate 2,010,809, forward strand.
TATACTACACGTACTCCATGAGCAGAGTTTTCTGACAGCAACATGGACAGAGTGTGTTGTAACATGGACATGCTCGGCATGTCTCCTTTCAGTGCACCGGGCTGTCTTCCACGCTGATGAAGTGTGAAGTGTGTGTGAAATTATCCATCAGTGTCTGGCGTCCCCAGAGAGGACAGGGAGTGATGAGAGCTGGGTTGTGGCCTTTCGGTACCACTCAGTGGCAATGGCCATATGGTGTGGGAGAGGGGTGCTTCCAGGGGGGTCACAACAGATGTTTGATAGCATACTTGTTGCCAAAAGCTTTGTGTCAGCCGGCTCCGGTAAGGTGGTGTTAGAGCTGTCCCAGGGGTGCACTTAAGGAGGAATGCTCTTTAGGTAACACAGGTAACACGTAGTGTAATCTATTATTTGCACTGGTATTGCAGTAGCTGTATTTTGTCAGGTGGACGAAGGTATTTACGAGACACACAGGTTGGACATTAGAGCCAAACAAATTCATACCTAAATCAGGTACTGCTTTTTAACATGGGTAAGAATAACCAACCATTTGAATACTGTGCCTAGAGAAACACTGGTGTAGAATCTGCCTAAGTCAGTTGCAAATCAACTCGAAACAAGAATGAATTTCAGGCTATCCTTTATACAAAAGGCTAAACTAGATTGTCACAGCGATTGTCACAGCCATGGGGGCCCCTTAGTCTATAATTTGAAACACTTAGCCTGCCAAAGGAGAGACTTCTTCTCCTTTCTCTTTAAGTAGGGTGGACAGACTTGTGAGAAAAGAAAGGAATGGATATATCTAAGGATGGGTATATCCTGCAGCATGGCATAATAAGTGGCTAGTCATGTGTCACAAAGGGGGTGTTGGAGAACTAGGAGCAGATTTCAGAGCTCTTGAGATGCGATTCAGAAATTCAGAGGGCTGTACTTCTTCCTTATGTCTTGATTAAGTTGTATTTTTAAAATTGAAAAAGAAAAAAACCCGCTCAAAAACCCTGTAGTGTTTTGTTATTGTTCCTAGGTACCAAGAAGTTAGATTTTACTACACAGTGTGCTGAATTTACTGTTGGTTACCGTGAGCTATCAAAAGCTTTGAAATTATTTCCATAGAATCTATTCTTATTTATCTATAAATATTATAATTGTGAATCCCACAAGGAGAAAAAAAACCTTGGATTTAGACAGTGAAACGAATAGTTATGCTAAACTTATACAAGATTATGCACAACTGTTCTGTTTTTTGTCCAGATTTAGATTTCGTGAATACATTTGCTGAAATAAATAGCCAGTTTCCTTTGAGAGCGGAGTTGGAACTGAATAAATGTAAGGCTTCAGAGTATTAACAAAGGGGCTGAACTCTAAACCAGTGTAGTTATACAGCCCATATAATGTAAATTAGAACAGTAGAGAGGAAATCTGAAGTTAACAATACATAGGAAGAGATAGTAATGTTTTGTGAGAGTTTATAAACTTCTAGTTTTAAATCTTATCCTTTGCTGTTTAGTCTTTGCTTTTCTTCTTTTCCCCAAGTGGCAAATACATACAGAAAATGCACATCTTATGATACAAATACTAGGTAAAAGGAATTTTGTTACTTTTCTTGAGAGAAGGAACCATGAAAAGAGAATTTAGTAAGGAGATCCTACTGTTCTATTCAGTGGAAGAACCTTTGCAACTTACAGTGTATCTGTACAGAATTGTCCTATTCATAGTCTCCCCAAGAGCATACATAACAGACCTTGGAAATATGTACCAATTATATTGCAGTTGGGTAAGAAATGAATTTCAACTGTAGCAAAGATGGCTTGAGTTAGATATTTGGGGAAAAACATGTAAGTAGCAGGAGGAAGCACTGGAATACATTATTTGAGAAGATATAGTCCCTGTCGCTAGGAGCCTTTCCTTTTTCAAGGGTGCATGAAGATGAATGAAGTAGAATCAGATCAGAGAACTGATTTTACTTAGGGGCAGAAGAATGGACCAAATGTACAAAACTGTAGAAGATTGAGATGCTAATTTAAGAATCATATCTATTGAGTCAAAGGCAGTTTCCTGTGTGCACATTGGTCTCTGGAGGGAGGACAGGCCATTTCTGCACACGTTCTCGATCAGGTATCAGACTGGCTTCATCCAGGCTACTCAGACCAGCAGGATTTGTTCTTGTGATCTGAAGTTTTCATGCTGTAAACTAATGATGCTTTCTTCTGCAGTACAGTAATAATATTTATTTTTAGCTAAATCACAGATGATGTCAAAAGTTCACAAATATGTGAAAAGAGGTATGAGGAGTGAAGCTCCATAAATTCTGAAATAAGGAGTGAAAACTGTGTGTAGCAATTGCTATGAGTTTTCCAGACGGTGAAATCTGCCTCTGTGATTTCATTTGATCTGTTTCCATACTGCCGATAATTGGCACTTGAATTTGTAGAGGTTTTGTAGAGGGATTACCTTGGAAAAAAAACCTGAACGTTTACAAATTCTTGTATTTCTGTCAGTTTTTATGGATGATCTTTCATATTGATGAGAAACACAAGTGTCTTCTATAAACTGTGATGAGTTTTCTAGGAATATGCTTTCTCTTGATGTCCAAAAGAGACTATAAATTCTCAAAAAGAAAACTTCTTTCAGATAATAGCTCCTAATTTTTTTCAGAAGCTCCAATTATGTGTTTCTGAGGGTAAAAATCAGCAAGAGAATGCCTCTACAAAGAGTTTCTCTATAGTTTAATCTACTTTATAGTGAAAGAGTTAATATATTTAGTTTTTGTGCTTATCACTCTAGAGACAAATTCTGCTGTCACTGTAATTTCTATAGTCATTATCTCCAGTGAGAAAGTGTGTCTCAAATCACAGGATTTCTGGTGAGTTGAGGTACATCAGTTATGGAATGTCTGCATCGTGTTCATCTGCTGCATTGGCAGATGGCTGAGGTGAACATCTACTCTCTCTTCAGCTTTAAAAATCTGAATTGGTGGCAGCATTGTCAAAACATGTCAGCATTTGAGGGGTGGTGTGCAACAAACCACTGGCTCCACAACACATTCTTGGCACACAAACTGGGGCTTTGAAACAAGCTATATTCTTTCTATACAACTGAGGGGGTTGGTGGTATTTTTTTTGTTAGTTGCGGTTTTTGGTTGCTATATACATAAAGTTTGAGCTACTAACCTGCAGCAGTTAGGGAAAGGGTATGGCACTGAAATGTTTTCATTGATAACTCACATCAAGATATGTGTGCTTTGCTTACATTGTGATTTATGCTTAACCCTCTGTCTTTAATTTGTTTTGGTAGCCCTGGATAGGTGTGTGAAATGACACTACTTGGTAATTCATAACAACTGCTTCATAGAAATTAAATGCTCAGAGATAGCGAGGGGAGAGCAAGAGGCTGGGGAAGACTATTTCCTGGACTGTTATAACCTAAGTTGCTAGATAGTCTGGAGTAGCACAAGCTATAGTTGATTTCTCTAGGGAAGGAAATAGGGGTAGTAGTAGTGCTAGTTTTTCTGCTACGCTCTCACGTTAGGCTGTGATGGCACAGAAGGTAATGTCGTAACACAGAGGGAAGAAATGAAGCAAGATGCAGGAATAAATATAAGTAATCTCTAATGATACGCTGATTTGGATTTACTTGATGGATGCCAAAAGCCATACTTTTTATTAAGAGAAGACAACACCCTGCCTGAGAGGACAAAGATGACATTTTGTTCTTTAGGGGCATAAAAGTACTTTTCTTGATTATTCCTGACATCTTGTCATTCATGCCATGGGCTTCCTTAGAGGATAGAAGCAAATAGCCAATCTCTTGTGAGAGTGAAACTGAATGGAATGTGTTTAAGGATTGAAATGTGCACCAAATCCTAAAATGATGATGTTGGAATTCAAGAATAAGATGATGTGGAACAGTATGAGATACCCAGGGTATGTTACAGAGGCAGACGCAGTAAGCTTTGCTGAGTATAATACAGAAAAGTCTCTATTAAGAAGGCATTAAATGCAGCTTTATACTTCTGAAGTTTAGATTTAACTAGAAGGGTGAACTTTAAATGTATTATTGCTCTATTTTTTTCACACCCTGAAGTCCTCACAGGACATCTGTGGTAGAGGAGGTAGATGAGAAAATGCTATTCCTGCCTTGAATGCTTTAAAGTCTCATCTTGCGGAGAGCAGCCTCCTGGCTGAGCCTGGCGCTTCATGGAGTCTACTCAATATGGAGGTGCCCAGAGCCTGTGCAGAGGCACAGCTTATGCAGCACTGACAGCTGAAAAAAGAGCAGCTAAAATACCGTAGGTACCAAAGAGGTACTTTGCAGATCATTACATTTATATGGAAATTCAAAAGATAGCTAAAACACTATCTGTTGTTCTACAAACCTGATAATTCATTTTAGTTTTTGACATCCTAGTGCTTTACAACATTTTGTATGTATTAGGGATGGTTTGTTCTGACACTACAGATATGCATTCCAGTTCAGTGTTTCTCAGCTATTAAGTACAAAGCTGTCATTTTTTTCTTCATAGCCGTGAAATTTATTTTTTGCTTTAAACGTTAATGTTGCTGGTTATTCCACTTTTATGCAGTTGTCTCTGGAAAAGGCTCTTGTGTGCTGCACAAACAGTTGCCTTTTGTCAGTTTTTTCATTTCCAGTTATCATGAACCTGAAGGTACATAGGTTTCTTTCTTGAGTCCTATACTGTGTAATACTGGGAAAGCTTTTAACCTTGTTTTGCCTTAGTTCCTCATCAACAAATTGAAGGCAATTATACTTTCTGAAATACCATGTTGAAAAGTTCTGGAGTTTAGCCAGTAGTAAGGGTACTTTCTTTTCTTTCTTTTAATGTTCATGTTAATTGTCAATTTCAAGATAATACTGTTTGCTTAGAACCTAAAGAGCATTTTCTGAACCCTTGCAGAAAGGATGTCATTGCTATTTCTTAGATTATAGCCTCTGCTTCTCGCAGTTTGAATGCCATCACCAGAAACAAAGCAAATATAATTGAACAGATGTGGTATAAAAAAATATACAGGTCCCACCAAGGCAGGTTTTTTTGGCTTGTTTTTCTGACATAATCTGTTCATCACATTGTTAATTTGACTGCTGTTTTCAGTTCATGATACAGCAGATTACAAAATCTGTGACAAAATTACAGGAAAAAGTATTTTTAGGAAAGATCAGTCTGAATATTATGGTATTTAGGAACTAAATTAAGAATTCAGTCCTTTCAGAGGTGTTCTGACCGTTGTGGAAATGCAGCTGACTACTGATGGTCCTCTGGCATTTCATGAAAACGTTTATATAAACCTAGAGCAAGCTCTGCTTTTTTAAGAAAAGCGAAGAGAAGAGATTCATTTGGTTTGGGGATTCTACCACCACCCCATGGCACACTGCTAAATCTGATGTGTCTTTTCAAGTGACCTTTATCTTGACTTGAATATTTCATAACCACTTTGGGGAAGCTGTTTTATCTGATTCTTTCATGTGTGAAAATTTATTTTACCATCCTTTAGCACCTTTTATGCTGTTTAAATGGATATTTATGTTAGTACATTAATAATAGTATTATGAACAGAACTGACTTTTTGGGCATTTAAAATGCTTTTACAATATTAGAACAGTACTAATACTGTTTGTATGATGAAAAATTCTGTCAATCACAAGTAAAAATGGGATCATAGATGCTGAGATTAGAAATCATGTTTTGAAAGTCATGAGTTTTATGTTATAAGTACTTTTCTTATTAAGGGTTCAGTTGCTGAGAGAGTATGTGGGAACAGCACCTGTAGCCTCTTTTGAAGGTTCAGATTCCCATTCCTTTCAGAATGAGGCACTGTAGGTAGAAATAATTGGAAAATAACCTTGAAGGTTTCTGTGCCTATTTGAGTGTGAATGGATGTATGTCAGACCTAATTAAGTCTACTGAGAAAAACATAAATGTCAATCGTTTTTTACCAAATGCATCCAGCTTCTTTTGAGATTGAGAATGGGGTTGAGTGAGCATACAGCCTGCTTAATGTCACCTTTCTGTCCTATGTCTTTAATTCTGTCCGTTGTGATAGATGGCATTTGATTTTTCTTGAAAACAAAGTCAAAGAACTTGAACGTAGGCATTGCCACTCCAGTGCTTGCTTAGCTGATGTGTCCACATATGACTTAACTAATGCAGAACATTTAATGAAAATGGTCATTATTTTACCTCCCCGTGGCCCATAGGATTTAACTGGTTAAATCACAAAGCTCTATATTTCATTTGTTGGAAACTTGATAATCCCTCTAGTGCCTTGTCTAACCTATTTTTTTACTCTATAGCCATGATTTTATCAAATCCTATTAGAAGTATGAAATGCATGTCTGTTTTCAACCATGATTGTATGTAAAAGGATCTTTCCTGCTTAGTTACATCAGGGTGCACCTATTGTGCACACTTGTATTCGCCTTCTTCGTAAGTGAGGTGCTGTGGCATTGCCGGGTCACCATGAAATATGTACTGTCTTTCAAATCTTTTCTCTCTGGATGGGTTCTTAAGAAATATTTCTAAAAGCCCAGCTGTGTGCTCATGTAGTTTGCTAGAAATAAGTAAGTTTCTCTGGGGAATCCCTTAAGAGCATGCTAGGAATAAAAAGAGTATTGTCTAGAAGTGGCATCACTCAGTCAGTAGAGTCTCTGATTGTGCTGGAGAGGAAAGAATGCACCTTGCTTTTAAATTTGTTTGGGGAATTTGGAGAGAAGTGGCAGTTTGATACTGTTCACATGAGAAAGTTTATTGAAAGGCATGAGCTGCACTGTATAAGTAAACTTTTACAAATCCCTTTATGGACTCTATTTTGTGATGTGAAAGCAGCTTACTCCACTCATCTTAAATGTGTCCCTAAGCAAAAGAACTAAAAAAAAACCCCAAACTAAAGTAAAACTAGTGGGAGTTGAAACAAGAGTATCCGTGCAGCTTTTTATACAAATATAATTAAGTTGGTTGAAAATCATACCTTCCAGATATCTCTTCAGGATTTTCTTGGAGACAGTCTCTTACTGAGACTGGAGAGGTGAGAGGCAAGTCTTTAATTTTCCAATGCTACCATTCAAAACATTGAAATCAGAAGGAAAATCATATAAGGTCTCATTTTGGCCTTGATTTGAATAATAGACTGAAATTTTGGTAACTGTTCACATACATGGCTTGTCACTAGAAAATTTAAAATTTGAGCAACTGACTACCTGCTTTCAGTGTCTCACTTTCTAGAGATCGAGGTCCATGGAACTAAGTTCTGTGCCTTGCAATTCTCAGAGAAGTGCATGTGATTCAACAAACATGGTCAGTGCTTGTAGCACCAGATGGTCTGGAGATGCCTCTGTACATTGTGCTTCTGCCACTACAGGTTTGTAGTGATTTGTATGTGATTGTATGTGATTCAGATCAGCAAGGTAACTGTCAGACTTCTGAAGGCTGAGACTTTACTCTTTGCAGACCTGGTCATTGTAACATACAGAGTAAGTATATAGGCTGGCTAATTGGAAATAAAAGGGTAATTACGGGGAAAATGCTTTTTCCTTTTCTCTTCGGAACACAGTGTTCAACAGGTCATTATTAAGCAATTATATTTTATACAACATTACAGGTTTGCTTGATGTTATGCAGACAATGCCCCAAGTTTTTCAAAGGCTAAATCAGCAAGAGATGTTTCTAAATAACAGGAGAAGATATCGTTATCTTCTTGCACTGCATGTTCTGTGGTTAGGGAACATTGCTTTTAGGATGCTCTTTTATTACTTTTCTTGTTGTCTCTCCCCTTATTTCTGGAAATTTTCCTAAGACATTCCATATTGCCTTGTTATATTTTTCGGAGCATGAGGGATGCACTATTTTAAGACAGACTAACAAGTGCTATGTAAAAAGGAATTAAAACCTGTATTTGCATTGAAATATGTCCTGAAAGATGAGGCCTCTAGGCTAGGGGAAACTGATGTGTGGAGTAGTTCTTATTAAAAAGTATTCACATACTAGTTCCAAGACAACAGCTAGGATATTTGTAGTATAATCTATTAAAAAAGAGAGAAGGGAAGCACCAAGGGAAGGTGAGAATGACTGCGGTCAGCACCGTGCGTAGTAAATATGGCATGCAAACCCTTAACTGCCAGTCTGTGTCTGTGGAATTGTGGCACCTGGTAAATCTGAGAGATTTGTAAGGATAATAGATAGTGAACTTTTCACAAAAGTGGGATGGTTTAACAAAAAGCATTGAGAATTCAAATGTCGCTCATAGATCTTTTAGGCTCTGAAATCATTGCAGGACGTCCATGAGCAAGACACGAACAAGATGTTAATACTGACAGAGAGGAGCCAGCAGCAGAGAGTAAGGACAGCATCATCATCTGATAATGATGCTAGTAGTGGGATTGTTCAGAAACACTGGGAGGAGAGGGGTAATCAGAGGGTCTTCAGAGTTTCGGAAGTGAATAAACAGTAAAGAAACGACAAGGAAATACTTGGAAAGCAAAATAAAAAATGGAGACAGACTCATGAAAGATGGTGAGTGGCTACCATGAGGAACATGTTGGCATTGTTTAACCAGAGTCTTGAAACCATTCAATTCTCTGCTTCAAAAGCCCTTCTGAACCAAGGGGACTGAAGTGTTCGTATGCAGTCCCACCTGGTGATGGCAGAGTAAGAAAGACTGTTTATTGCATAAAGTGTCCTGATAAGTCTAAATCCTCTGTTGTTTCATCCGGTTATGTGAATTAAACTAGTGGTGTAAGCGGAATTGAACTTGGCAACTGTCATGCTTCTGTAGTGTCAGAAAAGTGTTTTGTGAAACAGTACAAGCTAATAGCTATAGATTTCACTTGCTCCATTGTTGCATGTGCCTGCAAAATTCCTTGGGGAAGAATCTTCCCTTTAAGCATTACAGATTGTTCAGAATGATTACCTACATGGCACAGCTTACTACTTTTTCAGTACTCACTCCAATTACACCCATGCCTCTTAGGTTTGTTTCTGGTGCCGATAAAATCTCTTTCTAGTCCTGAAAAATAGCAGACCAATCCTTGTCCCAAAGGAGGATGGATCTTTCAGATTTTTAGCATGTGCAAAAATGATAAACTAACAGTCCATTCAGGTTTTTTTATAGATGCTGTGGTTTTGGGCAGATTTGCTTGGATTTTGAGCTTGTGAACTCTTTAGGCCTTTTATCTGGTTCAATTTTCATATTCATATTTGAATTTTCATTTCACTTTTAATTAGTTTCATTATATTTGATGGCAGAATGTTGCTTTATCTTCACTGTTAATAGTCTAATTGTTTCTCTTGCCTTAAGTAATATCTCGTTAACTTTATAAGCCATCTTCTACACATCATCTGCAGAATTAATTTCCCGTGCATGTAGTTGTATTGTCTGCAACATCTTTCCAAAAACTTTCTCAATTAGCATTTTTATTGTTGTATTGGTTTCTTGTCTGTAAGAATTAAGCTGAGAAGCCTGTTGATAAAATTTAATATCACTAGTTTGTAGTCTATCCAGACACTTTTATTAAAAATCTAGGTAATTCCCTATTGGTGAAAGAGCTTAGAGGTTACGTAGGTCTTTAAAAAAAGCCCCAAACAACAACCTAACAAAAAGCCAAAAAACCCCAACTGCCATGCAATAACTCAGTGCTGTTTTCTAAATTGAAATTAAAATCGTCAATAAACTTTTGATGTGTGCAAACAACAGATGTGATTGGTGGTTTTACAGGAGAAGTGGTGAGTGTAGTGATTGTTTCCCTTAGTGAGTATTTATTGCCGTTCTCTGTTGGTTACAGTCATCAGAAAGAATTAGTCCGTGTAGACTGGAAACAGGTGCTGCAAGCAGGTATGGTGTAACTTGTAGAATTCTCTTTAATATTCCCTTCCTTTCACTGAAATTACATAGCGGAAATATAATAAACTTATGATAGACTGCCACATCAGCTTTGGCCATCTTCCTTCAACATCTTTAATGAGAATATTGTTTTCTTCTGTGCGTGTGTGTGCAAGACACGTTGTAGATTGTGACATATCCCTTGGTTTTCACATTCCAGTTTTTTTAGCAGGATGCCACCAAGGTCACCTGTGCATATGGGAAGTCTAGAGGCCCTTGTTGGGAGGTGCAGTGCTACTGCAGGGAGTCTAGTTCTGCCAGGAAAATTGTGTTGTTGAGTCATTTATTCACTACACTTTAAGCTCTTTGTTGCAAGTTATTTTGGGAGGGACAAAGCACTGAAAAGTCAAATTATTAAGTGCAGTGCTTATCATATATGTGTCACAGATGCAGGTGAAGTAAAAACAAAAAAAATCCCTTGAAAGTGGTACTTAATTGGAACTCTGTGGCTGAAAATATAACATGCTGCATTTTTATAGAAAAAAAACCAAACAAACCTGCAAAAAATGGTGATTCCCTGTCACCCAGTAGATCTAAAGGAGCAGATTGCTCTGCTTCTGTGGAGTTCTAGAAGATCGGCTCTGCCCCACTCCTAAAAAAGAGCTGCTGTATTTACTATGTGTCATTTTCAGAAGAGTAAGGTTAGATAAGCACCTGTGTTCACAGATGCTTTGTTCCTTTACTGTATAAAGTAAGTTGAGAGAAGATTACTTTGTCCTGGAAAAATATGCAAATTTTTAAAAGATGTCTTTGTCCTAAATGGGAACAAGAAGTTGAATTCTCAGAGACGTTCCTAAATTACTGTTAAGATCAACCAAAGCATTTTCATTTAAATTATCTTAATATATTTTTTTTTTTTTATTTCAAATGTGACTGTTCAAGTCCATGCTTTAATTGAACTTTCTTGTTCAGTGAAATATTTCACGTGGAGAATTATGAGTTAGGATGGTTGAACATCTTCAGAGATTTTTGAAAACAAATTTGTTTATCAAACCTCATCTTTCCTGTGAACAGTTTGTTTTACTAAGGAGTATTTATTCTGAGACAAAAAGATGAAGATGTTTTCTCAAAAATTGCCCCAGTTCGCTCTATCCTGCTGCACATTTTTTTTTCTGTAAACTCAGATTTTATCATTCCACATGATAAAATAAATGTGCTTCTTACAGAAATATTTTCATTCCAATGTTCTTTAAATTTAATGTCTACTTGTATTTCTTTGTAAGACAACAAAATCCTGACAGTCAAGGAAAGACTGCTTCGATAAATAATACAACCCTTATGTAAAATCTAAGCGGTAGTTTATACCTATACTTCAAAAAGGAAGGCAGAACAATGTAAGGTAATTTAAACAGGCATACTTTTTATATTAATTTTCATGTTTGCTGAACAATCCTGGCATACAGAAGATTATTGTGCATTGTAAAAACATTATGGGGAATCGTAAGATGGAAGTGATTCTTTCAGAGTATGTATAATTAAGGTTTTTTTTACTAATTAAGATGCATCTAGTGACAGATTCTCACCTGACATGCCTTGGTATTTTCTCATTAATTTTGCTATTGTTGTGCCCACTCATGCTAGCACCAGTTCTGTATTTCCTACCTTTTTTTTTGAGGTATGCAATCGGTTGTCAAAGTACTTCAAATACAGGTATTGCAGCATAAATATAGTTACAAGTTTGACTTTAGATCATTGAACTTGATGAGACTTTAGATCAGTGAACTTGATGAGTTTTTTTTTTGCCATGGGGTTAGATGAAAGCTGAATCAGATCAGACCAAATTGACTGTATAAGGCAAACAGAGGCAATTTTGTACAGCTGGATTTAAGAAAAAGTATAGGGATAGGAAATGATGACTATCAGTGGTGTGGAGTGTTTCTATGCAAAGAGACTAAATGGACTAGGACTTTAGCTTGGAAAAGAAAAGACAGAGAAAATATAGTAGAAGCCTATAAAATCATAATTAATATAACAAAAGGCAAACCAGGAATAAGTATTTTCTGTTTGTGGGGTTTTTGTTGTTGTTTTAGTTTTTTTTTTTAATGCCAAAGCTGAGGGTATAAAATCAAACTTGTTCCATGTTTGTAGCAAAATAACTAATTTTTGTGCAGATTTCAATTAAATTGTACAAGCTCACAGCCACAGATACGGAGACAATTAAAAGTATTAAGATTTTCAGAGAGATTAGAGAAATTTATGGATAAATAAATAGCAGTTGCTGTTAAAAGCCTGGATGCAGCCTTTGATTCAGTTCATAAGTACTGGATGCTGAATAACAATATATGTTGTTTTATGCATGTACAATTTCTATATTCTTCCCAAGTATTTTTTGATTTTTTTTTTTTTTCAGTACATAGTACTTAATTTCTAAAGAGCTAAAGGCATAGGCTTAACTGGAGGAATAACAGTCTAAAACTTCCTCATGAGGGGAAGAGGAGGGGCAGACACTGATCTCCTCTCTCGCGGCCAGTGGCAGGACCTGGGGGAATGACCTGAAGTTGTGTCAGGACATTTAGGTTGGATATTAGAGAAAGGCTTGCTTCCCCCAGAGGGTGGTTGAGCACTGGAACAGGCTCTGCAGGGAAGTGGTCACAGCCCCAAACGTGACAGAATTCAAGAAGCATTTGGAAAATGCCCTTGGGCACATGGTGTGACTCTTGGGGCTGTCCTATGCAGGGCCAGGAGTTGGACTGTCCTTGTCATGTTTCTTCCAACTCAGGATATTCCAGAACTTTATGATATTAGTAAAATCCTATCAGAATAATTTTCAATGCAATGAATTGCACTATTTTTCTCTGTTACTAGAACTGTATCACTGTTACTTTTTTTTTTTTTGTCATCTGTAAATACACAGTATTTGAGATCTTAAAGGGCTTTTGACTAGTACAATGTTTCATATTGACCTCATTTCAGATGTTAAGTGTTCCTTGTGGAACTAAAGCATATCTTATAGCAAGCTAAAGGACAGAAGACCTTCTTCTCTTTGATGCATTGTAAAGTGCTTGAGCTCCTTGCACGGAAACGCAATACAATTATATTGATGGTGATGATGGCAAAGTGCTGAGGAAAATGATACAGGAAAGTGATTAGATCCTTCTCTGCCTTCCGAAAAAATCCCCAACAAACCCCAAACCAACCAAAACTCAATGACTGAATAGTTCTGGGTATTTTTTTATCACTTGAGAGATGAAAGCTGTGCAGAAACAAAGCAAATCTGGTTCGTAGTGTAGAAATTTAACTTTCAAGAATTCAGTATATTTGCAGAGTGCCTACTTCATTACCTAAACTCAGAAAAAAATAAATCAAATACACTAGCTGCAACACAGAGAATTCTACTTATATTAAAAAAAAAAAAGGCCGTAATTAGTTATAGACATGTTAAAAAATGACAAGCTTATTTTGAGCCATGGAGCATTACAGTTTGTAATACAAATTTCCCAGCAGAGCAGAGTGATAAAACCTTGTTTGATAAGCAATCTTCCAGTAAAAACCGAGTAAATATACTCATAACTAAGTGTCAACACTGTGCATTAACTATGGAAAAAGCTGTATTGAGTGCAGATCTCGAGAGAATTTATGACAGAACGTCATGTCCTCCTTGATTTAATTATTGTTCAGAACTCCCAGAAATGACAGCTCATGAAGTGTTAACCTGAACCATGGAATGCAATATTGGGCCTTAAGAAAGAAACAAAACCAACTTTTGATTTGTGTCTCTGTAGAGGGACTGACACTATATATAGTTAATAAATGGTTGTTCTTTTGCTCTCAGTTTTGGAAAGTCTCTTGACCTTGTGTCGAAAAGCAGGTGGATTATTGAAGTCTAGCACCTCACAGAGCCCAGTCTGCAGAGCTGGAACACAGGACATTTTCCAGACTGACTCTCTGGTTTGGATTCAGATTCCTCCCGATAGTTCTCACCATATTAAATATATTCTCAAGTGGGAGAAAAAAGAATTACACTGTATTATTTATCCAGTATTAGATTATATAATGTTATACTAGATATGGATCAGGCAGTTTCATACTTTGCAAATGCCATCTGTTTTGGAAACAAAAATACCACTAATGAAGGTTTTAAATCATGTATTTCCCTGGATATGTGGTGAGTTCAACTTTTACAATGACTTGATAAACTAGAAAGTAGAGGTAAGAAGAATGAAAAAGGTTGACTGGGTCATCTAATGGCTGACAAATTTTATCCCACACAATGTAACCCTTTTCTCGCTTTCAGCTAGCTCTTCATTTTTATGTAACAGCAGGTGGATTTTGTCCTTTACTCTCTCCTATTTGGCTGATACTACAAAAGGTCATTGTTCTGATAATGAGGAACTGTCTTCTAATTTCCGTTTTTATGGGCAACATATACCAGTTCATTCATGTGTGAATATCTTTCTGCATGGAATCTTCCATAGGAGGTTTTGTATCTTTGACACAAATTTTTTGCTGTTCTCTGTGTGCTGAATGCAGCATTGGGTTGTCTTTATCATTTATACAACCTGGTTGTCTTTGTGTGGCTTGCAGTGATCTTGTGACCACTTGGCATACTTACATACTTCTTGTGCTTTGGCAGTTCATGAGCTCCCAGGGTATAGAACGGTTCTTTATTAGATCCCAGAAATGCATTTCTCATGCTTTAGGTACTATTAAGTTTCATCCTATTTTTATTTCATGCCACAAGGCCATGCATTAAATTCCATGAGGTATCCATGTCTTTGTTTGTGGTGATGATGCCTTTCGACTTAATCGTTAGTAAACTTTGTCTTATGCCGCAGTTATTAAAATATCAAGATTAGTGCTAGCACTGATCCTTGAGGATCTATCCTGCTAACCTTTCCTTCAATTTAGTACATTTCCTTTTGAAACAAATCAGTATAATTTGCTTGTTAGCCAATTTCTTGTCCTGTTTAGCTTCCTCTGATCCCTGTTTTCTGTAATTTATGTTAAGATCCTGCGCAGCTTTATGACAGTTCCAGATTTTATGGCGTATTCCTTCTCCTGAAAATTAATAAAGAAAAAAATTAAAACAACCCCCAAAACATTTATTCTGACGTGCTTTCCTTCAGTGAATTCATATTCACCAAAAATACGCTTGAGTTCTTCACTTCATAATGCTGTATTTTGAAAAATAAGTGCAGACATCATTGGTAGCTGCTTTTAAGTCTCTTTTCTGATAGTGCACTATTAGGTGTGCAACTGAAGAAGTTCTCACAAGGTGATTTTCAGCCAGACAAATGCAAATCTTTTCTAAATACGTAAATCAAGACGGACTCAGTAGAAATCTGTGAAGTTACTGTGTTGTAAATTGTATGAAACCAAGAAGAGATTTTTTAAATACAGTATTATCGTGTTCAGGCAAAATTCCAGTTGAGTAACTTTGTGTTTCAGAATTGCTTTAGAATGCAATTATCACTAATGAAGAACGCATTGTACTTTTCCAGTGTTCTTCCTACTGGGTTACTGAAATTTTTACCAACAAAAAAATGGTGTATTTCGTTACACTCAATGAAGTGGGCATTAGCTAGAGATAGTGGAGAATTTTTAGGTGAAAATGGAGTGTAACAATATAAAATATGTTTACTGGAAGAGTGGTCGTAGGTTGAAGGTCAAAACTCCTGCCAGAACAAGAGAAGTGAGACTCTTGAATAATATGTAGATGAGGAATCCAGTCATTACTTTACAAGGGTAGTTTATTTATACCCTACAGCAGAGCTCCAAGAGACCCACGTAGAGGATTGTGCAGTATTTACTGACACATGTCTTGACCTATGCCTTAGCCAGGAGCCTCACAGGAGCCTGCCTGTTGCCTGGGAGGCAGCTGAGCACACGTGAAGCTTTAAACATACCTCTGATTTAGCTCTACTTAGCCTGGGTACTAATAAGGTGGCAGACATTTTCCTGATTTTTCTGAACTGTGGTTTCTGAACCTTTGTTTCGTATCTGCACATTTTGATTTAAAGTGGTTTGCAAATGGGTATCTGCTATGTGTTTCTGAGTGACGTAAACCCCATAGATTTGTACTAATTTTCTTTTGGGTTTGACTTTTATCCAAATATTCCTCTCCAAGACACTTCAGTCTTGGTCAACGCAAAATAAGAAAGATATTAAACTATTAGAGAGCGGAGAACAACGAAGAACAAACAAAGGAGAACAACAAAGATGGTGACAGGCCTTGAGGGGAAGCCGTATGAGGAGCAGCTGAGGTCACTTTGTCTGTTCAGCCTGGAGAAGAGGAGACTGAGGGGAGACCTCAGTGCAGTCTACAAATTCCTTGTGAGAGGAAGAGGAGGGGCAGACACTGATCTCTTCTCTCTCATGACCGGTGACAGGCCGCGAGGCAATGACCTGAAGTTGTATCAGGGGAGGTTTGGGTTGGATATTAGAAAAAGGTTCTTCCCCCAGAGGGCGGTTGGGCACTGGAACAGGCTCCCCAGGGAAGCGGTCACAGCACCGCGCCTGACAGAGTTCAAGAAGCGTTTTGACAATACTCTTGGGCACATGGTGTGACTCTTGGGGGTGGTCCTGTGCAGGGCCAGGAGTTGGACTCAATGATCCTTGTAGGTCCCTTCCAACTCGACTTATTCTGTGATTCTGTGATTATTTTGTACTTACTTTCCATATGGTTTTCCATGGAATTGCATACATGTTAAAGTCTCCTTCCTCATCCCAGTGTAGACAGTAAGGTCCTGTCCTTTGTACAAATTCTGAATGTTGCTTTTTTTTCAGTCAGTTTACTGTTTGTGTACTTTTTTGCCCTATTCCTTTTCAAATTAGGTGTATTTGTGTCTGGCTTTAATTAATCAGACTTACTGAATAATTTCTTAAGATCCCTTCTGTCTTATTTCTCTGGTTTTGGAGTTTTTTTCTTCATCCTTGAGCTTTTACATTAAGAAATTTGTTTCTGGGATTATCTTTTTGACTTTAATGTTTTATGTCAATTGTTATATAAATAAAAATAAAGTTGAGAGAGAAAAATGTACAGATATACAGAAGTATGCTTACAGTAAAAAGGACACTTAGGAAAAGTTCATTAAGAAAGTCATCGATCCCAACATGTTATGGCTGTTTTAAGAAGAATGAGAAATTAGGAAATTAAATTCTTTCTGTGTTGGTTCACTTATGACAAAACGTAATTTAATCAGAAAAGACATTTTCAGCTCATTCCCTGAAATTAAGGAGGTCACATCAGTGATATATTTAACAGACTAAGCTGAGCCTTCTCTAACAGAAGGATTCTGCAGTGCCAAGGTATCACCTTGAGGTAAGGCGCAATATTCATTGTCATCTGTTTCTATTACACTTTCCTTTGCTACAGTTATGGAAACAGCTCCACTTAAACAAGATTCGATGCTTTGTCATTAGAGTGAATAAAACAAAGGGACATGCCAGAGTAATTTAAAAGCCACTAAAATTTTCCAAAAGACATAAGAATAGCAACTTTGCTAATTTTTCAAGAGCAAAAAAGTATTCTTCAGTGCTAGTTTTGTCAGCTGTTTCCTACTGAGAACTAGAAATTGCCTTTATCTTCAATAGTATCTTACCTCAGTGCAACTAATCTCATTAGGTATACACCTTTTCTTTCTAAGCATACTGACTCAGCTTTGCTATGGCTCTTCAAATCACTCTCTGAAGCAAGATTTTCATGAAAGGCTTAGGAAGGATTTGCACTTAATCACTTCTTTTAATTAAAAGTCTCTCATCCTCCATCGAATTCTGTGAGGGATCAATAAATCACAGATTTGTGATATTAAAAGAGGAGTCTTTTGCTATATTTGTTGCATGACTACCTCATGGTGACTTCATCCCAGAATATTATTCAGTGCTTTGGATTAAAATAAATAAATTGAAATAAATACATAAAAGGCTTAAGATGAGTAATTTTGTTTTATTTCATGATGAGTCAAGAGTATTCACACAATCACGTCAACAGAGTAAATGTGAAGACTGGTGCTTTTTGTTGGTTTTGTTTTGTTTTGTTTTGTTGTTTTGTTTTGTTTTTTATTTTAATTAATGCTATAGAAATCCACTCTACCTGGATTTTGTGCCAAAGCCCATAGATGGCTTTATCAAAAATACTTGTACATCAATGGTGTTTGGTCTGAGAACTGTCATATGAAACTAGATATCTCAGGGAAGATGGCAAAATGAACTGAAACTTATCCTACCATAAAATTAAGTTGCTAAGTACTTTCACTGGCAGCAAATGCTTATACTTAAGGTTAAAATTTAGTCTGACTTAAGGGAACACAGCTCCCAGTAACTTCATCTGGATAATTGCCTGTTTCTTTGGGGCTAATTTTTTTTCCCCAACTTAATAAATAAATTATCTTTTTGCATTTTGAGCAAATAAAAAGAAAAAAAAAATCTATGTCCTGGTGTGACTCAGAACTGCTGTGAACAAATGTTGCTCAAATGCTACTAGCTCCTGGAAAAGTTGGTTGAAATGTGAGGATGTGGTTAATGAATTGGTGTAAGTGTTCTTAACTCAATATTATACATCTTAATAACCTTGTAGAATCTAAAATGAGGTTCTTTTTCTTCTTCCCTGTTTTGATTTTTTTAGTATCAAAAATTTATTGAGGCAAATTAAAAAAAAAATAAATGGATCAGTAAGGAGAGCAGGAAAAGGAGCAATTTGCATTTTTTATAGGAGTATCTCCTTAAACCTTCAGAATCTATTCTGTTTGAAACTGATTTAAAATTTGCCTGCACCTTTCTTTGCTAGAGGAATGCCAAAATGAAATTTAAATTGCAAGATAATGTATTATTTTAGCTTCATATTAACTGCAAGAATAACAGAAATTCCTCTTTTTTATTTATTATGAGAATTTTATTGCTGGCTTATCATCCAAAATCATACATATTTTTGTCATCATTAAAAAACACCACCATAAGAGAATTAATAACTTCACAGAACATGTTAAATGAGCTTACCGTTAGTGCTGGTTTACATTCCTGTAGGTGAGAAGTATGTGTAAGTGTAAGGCTTTATATTGAGTGAATGTATTTATAATTTAAATAAATTTTAAATGCAGTTTTTTAAAAATACCCAACAATTAAACACAGTCTGTTGAAGTAATTGAAAGAATTACAGCTGACTTCTGTGGATTAGGCATAAAGTTCTTGGCAGTGTCTTTCAAAAGGTGCAAATATGACCCATTCTTTTCAGCGTAGCTGTGCAGCTCGTATACCTGTTCCACTCAGGCTTGGGGAAGGAGGGAGAATTTAAGCTTGTGTTTAAAATTAAGTATGTGCCTTAACTGTTTTTCCCTGCAAAAACTGCTTTTCCTTTTCAAGAACCTGGACATTAAGGCATTCAGTAAAGAATATTTATAGGTACTATAGATCCTCTGTGCTGCGTATTATTCTTACCATGTCAAAGAGATACTTCTTCCTAAAAGCATGTTTTGTTTGTATCTTTGTATAAAACTGGTTTTGTGCAACCTTATTTTTTATAAATGTTTTTTATCACAATTACTTTTTTCCCATTTTTTTTCAGTAAAAAAACTGTGCTTCATTTTGGATCTACTCATATTGCAATTTGCATAATTGAAAGCAGATTGATGACAAAGTGTAAATTGTATTCAGAAAACAAAAAAGTTAGCATTTTGTACTGTTTCCAAATACAGGGAAAAATACTTTGAGTTGCAAAATATATTGCAAACAGGAAAAAAAGCTCCAGTTTGTTGGTGCTTCCAGCTACATGAGTATTCTGTAATACAAGAATATGTACTTTTTTACAATTAATAGATCATATATCTTATTCATTTTAGAACTTGCATTATGCTGCTAATGCATTTCTTCTATTACAAATGTGTATTATTTTTTATGATATTATAGGAAAAAGGAAAATATGCAGAGAACTGTAAGCAAACAAAATTGATGGTTTTTGAAGGATAAAGGAAAGGTGGTGGAGTTAATTGCGTACAGTTCCAAGGAGCTTTAGAACTAGCAGGAGGAAATTAGATGTTGTGTGAAAACAGCATGAAATGTAATTCAGAGCATCTGTCTAATTTATCAGCAAGAACAAAGTGTTCATGTTCTTAAACTGTACTCAATTACTCTATTCAACCTTCTTTGACCTGTTCTGCCTGGTAGTGTTTGCTTAAAACTAAAAACTGAAGAAATTTTGCCAACCTTTTAAAATAAACTAAGACAATCCCCATGAGCTTCCTTACAATATACTTGTATTAATTTTTGAATTTATATAACTCTGGACTCATCGCCTCTTTAGAAGAGATGTATGACATTCTCTGCTTAACATTGCAGAGTCAATAAACTTATATTCTTTTGAGACTGATTTCAAAATATTGCCAAACTGATGGCATTTAACACAAAGCTAAGGGATTCTTTGCTATGGGACATAACTGTGAAATCCTGAGATCCAAATTATACTTTGCTGGTAGCCCATGGGACTGCTGTTATTCTGTGTTTGTAATATTTCCTCATGTACTGACCATGGCTCTGTTCATACTGTTCTTCAAAACAATCATTTAGACTCTGTTCGTTCTACATTCTGTTTGGAAATCAAACAAAACACACAAACCAACTACAGAACAGATGTTCAACCAGGATAAAACAGTGTAACAACTCCAGTTTTTAATCATATACTCTAATTTACACTGTCAGTCTCTTATAAAACCCCATCAGCTGTTGTTGCAAATACGTTTCTATCTAGAAGAGAAATTACTCTTTGCATTTGAATTTTTGATAATGTGTTCTTTTTCAGTGTAGGTAAGACATTTGCATCACAGAATCACAGAAAGGTTTAGCCTAAAAAGGATCACTGGAGGTCCCGTGGTCCAATCCTGCTGCTCAGGCATGGCCACCTGCAGCCAGTGGCCCAGGACTATCTCCAGACATCTTTAGAGTATCTCCAAGGAGGGCTACTCTGCCACCTCCCTGGGCAACCTGTGCCAGTGTTCAGTCCCCTTACCGTGAAAAGGTATTTCCTGATATTCAGAGTGTTTCCTGTGTTTCAGTTGCGTGCCAATTGCCTTTGGTCCTGTCATTGGGCACCAGAAGATTCTATATATAGTTCTGGCAAATACTGTTTAGAGACAGAATTTGAAAATAGCAAACCTAGGTTATTATTCCTCTGATGATAAGGACAATTGCTTCTGTAGAAAACTTGTGGATCCTTGGTAATGCTGATCACAGTGAAGCTTTTTGTTGCTCAACCTAAAAAAACTCTTTCAGATGAAATAATTTTTGCAACCAAAATGTAAAAAGGAGCCTCCAGGTCCTTTTTGTAATTCTCCACTTTCAACCTTTTTACTCTGTGAACTAAAGATCTATTCTGCGGTAGAGAAAGCAGATAAGAATTCTGTTGAACTATCTATTTCAGATGTATTGTTGGTATTAGTAGTCCAACTTTTACATCTTCCGACATACTTTTGGGGCATTTTTACAGTCTTAGTAAAACTAACTCAGTTCAAAAAGTATATATATAAATAGATACGTGCGCTAAGGTAAATAGAAACAGTGTAAGGTTGTATATAGATAAAAAACAAAACATACCTGGAGAATAGTTATAGCCTTAAATCTACAATTAAACCAAATGCTTTTGAGAAAATTCACTAGGGATTCTGGACAAAGATATTATCAAATGAACTAGAGTTTGGGTAGAACATTTACAGAAGCCATGTAAAGTTTGTAGGCTTTTGTAAGACACGTGTCAAGGCACTTTTGATTTAGAAACTGGTATGGCACAAAATAAGCATGATGTATCTGTGTAGGTTAGAGAGTAACTGTGTGACAGATCTCAAAATACACCAGTATATGAGTGTTCCCTGAGAAGTCTAGTAGGGTTTTATGCCTCATCATATTTTGTCTGCAATGAAAGAAAATGCAAAATCATCGCTAGGAGTGATTGTGGACACAAAGATTGATGGAGTGGGAAATAGCAATGGAGAGGAAGGGTATGGTGTACAATGGCATCTGGATCTCTGGGTGAACTGCACGTAGACAGATATGTGATTAAAATACAATCCAGTGTAAATGTTATAAACAAAATGAGTTCAGAGAGGGAAGACTTTGCAGTGGGAAAAAATGGTTCTAGTGAATATGAATTCACAAATTTCTGTGGCAGAGCCTATTTCTGTGGAAGGGAATTTTCTGCTACCTCTGCTTTTGCCTTCCAGTATTAAATACCATGTCCAGTTCTGGTGTACACTGATTGAGAAGAGCACTGAGAAATGAGGCATCCTGTAAGATGTAGGAAGACTCATAGAGCTGTATTGGTTTATCTTTGTGAGAGAAGTTTGTAGGAGAACTTTGCTCATAGAGAGTGTTTTCAGTCTAACAAAGGCATACCAAGACAGAGTGTCTGGGCGAAGGGCAGTGTGTGGGCATTATAAGGGATTCCTCCCTCTAAGCTGGTGCCGTGTTCCACACTGAAACTTCTAAGTTCCTTCACCTTGCATCAAACTCAACTTTCTTGTCAGTGTCTTTGTGACTTTTTCTGATTCAACTCACATTCCATTGGCTCTCTAGGGACTCACCCACATCACTGAACATTTTTACATCTGTCTAATCCTTTTTCATGCTTGGAATATCCTCCCTTGCCTAGGCTACCTCTCTGCCTGTTTTCTCCTTTTGAGTACAGGTTGTTCCATGGAGACCCACCACATTATCAATCGTAAAGTAATGTGGAATAAAGTAATTAAGCTTTTTTAGGGGAAAACACTAATCTCTGCACTTGAGCTTACTTTACCGTGGTTACACTGGTTTAGACCCATTTGTTGCTTCTGGTTAATGTTGCACTAAATATTGATTTTTAGTTCACTCTGTATCCTATTGCATTGTTATATTTTCCGAGATACGTGTTGTGCTTAGCTTTTAGTTTAGCCAAAGGTGCTCCTTGTGTACCCTGCTGGAGGTGCTGGGAGGCATCATGCTAGGGCTTAATGCAGATGATGGCATTAAGCAAAGTTTATCATTATTTGTTGCTCACAATTGTGCATAATATGAGAATTATTAAAGCACTCAGTATCTTGGATGGCCTAGGCTTGCTAGAAATCGCTAAGGATTTTGTTTTATAGGATAAAAAAGACTAACACCAGATTTCAAACATCCTAGAATTCCTTAAGGCTGCTGCTTGAGTCAACCAAAACTCGCAAATGAGCCTGAACAGTTTGGTTCCAAACATTTCTTCCTTACTCATGATTTTTTTTTTCTTTTTTTCATTTAGGTGGTTGTTGTTGTTTTGGGGGGAGCTTGGGGGTTTTGTTTTTATTTTTTGTGGTTTGTTTTTTCCCTTCAAAAGCAATACTCATTTTCTCTTGCTTGTTTTCAGCACTTTCCCAGGTCATGTGTTCCAGTAGGGTTATATGGAATATTTTTGGGGACATGGATTATTTCTGTGCCCAGTTCTTCTTTGCTGTAGGAAAAACTTGTGCAAAGTGAAGAATCTGAGGAAGGGGAACATAATCAATGGAAACACAGG
The DNA here is from genome assembly GCA_013397755.1 of Cnemophilus loriae. Classification (NCBI taxonomy): domain Eukaryota; kingdom Metazoa; phylum Chordata; class Aves; order Passeriformes; family Corvidae; genus Cnemophilus; species Cnemophilus loriae. Next base: position 2,034,143 of record VZTF01008135.1, read on the forward strand.
AGAAACGTTTCCCTTGAAAATAGGCAGACGAGTCTGTATTTAGTCATCAGTTAATAATGCATGAGTTCTAATTTTAAATAAAAGCATATGGAAAACAATTGTAAAAAAATGTTTACATAATCTTTTAATGATGAGTTATGAGCAGGTTTAACTAAGAAAATACTTCTTGCAAATCATTCATAGGTGCAGAATTTGAGACAAATCTTGATTGCGAGCATTGCTTCAAGTAGCAGCATCTCATTTTACCACAATTTTTATGTAAGTGAAAATTATTGAGAAAGGTTTCAAGTCATCTTTGATACTCAAAAGAGCCTGTTGCTGAAGAGAGACCAGGTTGATGCCAGATGTGTAATACTTCCCAGGATTTATGGAAGAGAGATGCTTGAGGACTGCAGGGAGTGAGAAGGACCACAGTGAACTGGGAATTGGAGATGACAGAATTGGCTGCCTGAAGTGGTGTGTGAGATTGAATTATCTTTGTAATAGCAGTTCTATGTTTAAGATATGTGTAATAAGGAAGGGTTAGTGGACTCAACCTTTGCTTATAAATACAGGTGGTTCATGAGTAAGTAAGGAATGGACAGAAAGCAAAATAAAGTCAGTGTTTTGTTTTGAAAATCAGGCTTGAAAGCCTTGCATTGGTTAGGGATGTAGTACACGAGTGTACAGTATATGTATTATAGTAAAAAATAAATCAATTTGTTAGCAGGACTTCAGGTGGAAGTGATCCCAGGGATAACTAGACCACAAATGTTTTTCTTTTGATTCTGGTTGTTATGCAACTGGTTTGAGATTATTTCTGTACAGCTTGGTTAGCAGTAGGTTGGACTTCCCCAGCTGATTTTCCCTCAAAAAGACTTGGGAGCAGCTGTGTAAAGCTTCTGTCAGTATTTGTGTGTTGGCCATGGACTCTGACATAAGGGCAGATCAGGGAGATAAGGTGAGTATTGTTTCTTAGCAGCTCTTTGCAGAGTAACTTTGTGGTCTGTGCCTTTGTCATTGACGTGTTATGCATTTGCCAAGTTTCACATAACTAAAATGGCAAATAATTGTAAGCTCTGCTATAGCCTAGAGCTGACTATCTAAGGTTCATCTGGTGCAACTGGCATGCCTGCATCAAGCCAGGATAGTCATGACCTTCAATACAACTTAAAACAGTAAGAAAGACTGTGAAAGCTGATTGTTTTTAGTTAGAACTCTCAGTGGAGAACCAGGTGGCAGGAAAAATTTCCTTTTTGTAAAGATGTTTTGGGTAGATCTGTCATCATCAGATAATTTTTAAAAATAGTTTCTTCTGGAAAATGGGATTTTGGTTCCATCACAAAGCTTAGTATTCCCTTGCTGAGATAAAGAAAGCACAAATAAAAGGTTCTGTTTTGAAAAGAAGGATCCAGCCTGAGAATGGTGACCATTGAAAGTAGTTATGGATATAGCTGAGTCATGATGTTTAGATGATATTGAGGCATTTAGTTTGAAACAGTAGCATTAACATGCACTGTTCAAATGACTACTATGGCTTTTTTTCTTGTTTTTCTTTTCTATGTGCCTAACCAGCTGCTTGAGAAGTATGGCATGACTTTGTCATGATAGGGTCTCTTAGAGTTTTTTTAATGATCAGGCAATTACTTTTTGTTTTATACCTGTCTATGTTGCTGGCATGATTCAAAGTATATGGCAAGTGGCACTTTGTTTCAGTGACTTGATCTGCCCTTCTCCTCTCTCCTTTTGGCAATTGGATCTAATTAGTGATCAGCTCTTCAAATCCAGAGCACCTGTTCTTGAGCACTACCATTATAGGGAAACTCTGATCTTCACTGGAGCTCATAGCTATTACTTTAAAACCAGTAATAATACAAAATGAATGTGCAAAGACGGAATAAAAATATACTAACTGTTTATCTTTTTGCCAAAAGGCTGTCCTTTCCTATAATCTTGGAATGCTTTTATTTTTTTATATCCAAGTACTTTATTGTACAATCACCGTTCCTGTTTGCAAGTGGGTGACTTGTTAATGATCCCTCTGTCACTTAAGGACGGGGATAACAAGGTCACTGGGGAGAATGAAAATTAGAGCAGAAAGTGTTCCTTGTGTGTGTTGTTTTGCTCACTGAAGTATCTCTCCTTTCTAATCTTTATTCTCCATAAATTGTAAATAACAGGATTTGACAGAAATATAGATTGCCTTACTACACAGTAATGAATGCTTTAAGAATCATGATCATTTGGAAAACTATGCCAAGAAGCAGAGAATTTTGTCTTCAGTCATCCAAAAATGTGCATTACAGAGCTCATCTTCATCTTTGGCATCTATCAAGCAGCTTGCTGGAAGCAGCAGAGCTAGTAAACAAAGCACGTTGGAGTAAAATGGTCCCCCATGGGGAATAATCTAAAGTCATACTGAAGTGTTGTTTTCAAAAGACATCAAATCACATTTCCACTGGAATATCAGACATATTAAACGCATGTGTGATGGAGAGTTCAGGTTAAAAAAGACTGCTGCTTCTGCACTCACTGCAAAGCTCAACAACTCAGAATTATCTCTCTCTGTCACATCTGGCTCTGTACAAGCCCACAGTACTTCTGCCAGTTTGTAAGAACATTATTTAAGATGTGTCAGTATCTTTATCTTATTTTATTTTTTTTATTCACTTGTTTTATGCATGCGAAACCAGAGTATGTGCTGATTTATTGTCTCTCCATCTGGGCTGTTTTTATGTATATACAGTATGTCCATAGTATTTTGATAGAAGGGATACAAAAGCCTCCAATAAAAAACCAGGGAATTACAACTAAAATTTCCTAAGGTTTTGGGGGCAGGAGAGTGGTGGTGATTTTTTTTTTAACTTTGTTGATTTGACAGCTGTTTCTTTTTTCTGTCCATAGCTGGAGATTGCATTTGGCCCAGGCAGTGAGTTGGGTTACCTGAAAACCAAATTTCTGTCCAGAACCCTCACCAAGCGTTGCTGCATTCTCTAAATCAAACTCTACAAAGGTTTGGAAGTCTACATACTTGGAAGCTGGTTTAGGAAGAGGATGGGAGGTGGGTCACGGGCTAGGTTTTGCACTTCCTCTCTCAAACAAAGACACTATTATATCTTCTCGATATCTGCTTAGCAAAAGGTAAACTTTGGTATGGTGAGCACGAGAAAATACTGTGAGCTTGGCAGAAGTATGAACAGGTCTTTGTATAGGAAACTTTGGAAAATAAGATTTAAGAAAATGTTTTGTAGATTCGACAATCTTTTGGGACAGCAACTTGCCAAATCCATAACCCAGCTAGCCATGGTTCTAAAGAATCTTACTGTTGGTAAGCTCTAATTAGCAGAATTTCCTGTTACTGCCTCATAGACTCTTCCAATGTGGAGATGTCTGGAGGAAGTACTGCATAATGGGAAGGTCTAGATGTGGAAGTGAAGGCCGTGGCCTGTGGCATTTGGAAGCAGAGAGCCTGAACCATGTAGAATAAATGCTGCTGAAGTGCCATTTTCTTGTGTTAAGGGGAGATGTTGGCCGAGAGGCAGTTTTACATCTGTCCCTGTCTGTGGTCACCATGGTTGGTGGGGCTGGAGAGCGGAATGCACACCTGTGTGTAATTGTGTAGCAGCTGGGTCTGAGCTGGCACCTTGGGGATGCTGCTGTCCACCCAGGATGTCAGTTTATGCAGCTTGGCTGTCATTCAACTGGGACTTAGAAAAGGTACCCAAAAGCCAGGTGCAGGTATCCAACTTGGGTAAAAACTGTTCCTTGTGTGGAAACAGGCATCTCAGCCAGGTGGTGTTAGTGCCGTTGTGCATTTAGTTAATTTAGTGGGTGATTTTGGTTTTGTTTGGTGGGGTTTGATTTGAAGATGCAGAGCAGATGAAGTGATACACTGCCATACCCAAGAAATACCCTAACCCTACTCATCCGGAAAATCAGCACCTTTTATCTTTTATTTATTTAACTGATCCAGCCTAATTCACTGTGCAAGCACTGCAGCAGGCTGGCTGCTTGGCTCACTGGTGACCTTGTAAACACCCCCTCTTCTAGGTAGCTGCCTAGCATCAAGTTTCCACTAGAGCGCTAGTGTTTTTCAATTTTTGAAGGTCAGAACACGTTATAAGCAATTTTTGTGTTGTCACTCAAGAACGTTTGGATGGTTACTCAGTTCAGATCCAAATTATTTTGAAATTCATGGCTTTTATATTTGAACTGGATATTCAGAAAGTGGAAACACATTTCAGGTTCCCTCATTCCTTTTATGATGATAGCATTTGGTGCCAAATGGGGCATTTTAATCTCTTTTTTTAATGCTGAAATTACGCGATTTTTTTTTTTCACATTCCACATCAGAGAAGTAAGGTAATTAGAAGAAAATATTCATTTGTGTGTCTATAGAGGTATACTTAGCAGTCCTTTGAATTGTCATTTGAATTTCAAAATGCTTTGAGAAGTACAGGTTTACATTTATTAAAAAAAAAACCACAAACCCAAAACTAACCAAAACCAAAAAACCTCAGCAACATTTTTGCAGGGCAAGCACCATATGTAGTTTTATTGTTTTGTATATGGTGGTGATTTTAGCTTTCTCAGGAATAGATATTTCGAAGTAAACCTTCATCTGCACTCTGCTGTTTTGTTTTTTCATCATTGAAACTTCATTGATTCTAAAACTACAGGTGTGAAACTTTCCTCGTTAAACTGCATACTGCAGTTGATAGGGCACATCCATCTAAACCATTATCTTCTCTCCGGAAAATGAAAAAAAAATGTAGTGTTGCTCACTTGTTTTATCTGATCGTCATTATAGCAAAAAAGGAAATAAGGGAAGGCATTCTCTTAGAATATTTAAGACATAAGAATTTAATACATTTTTTAAAACAGTAATATTAAGGGAGACTGAAAAAAAAGACTTTTGTATTATCTGGCTTTTGGTGGTTCTTAAGCCCTTCAAATGCAACTATTGAATGTAAGTGTAGTGTGTGAACGGTCTTGTTGGTACTGATTATTTCAATAAGCTTAAGGTAGTAAGACTGCGTGCAGGAGGGAATCTTGGGATAGGATAAAGCTAAAAGTCAGCCTGCTGGGGATGAAGAAAAGCTGGAAGAGGGACTGCGATGTTAACAGCTGCTTTGCTGAAGCTTTTACTTGTTTTTGCTTCGTTGAAAGTGAAACACTTGTGTGCACATTCTATATCTAGAATTCCTTTCATTAATTTTTCTCCTAATAGTCAAAACATCCTGTCCTTTTACTATGGGTCGGGAAAATGGCATGAAGATGAAGTAAAGTTAGGGGCACAGACTTTCTTACTTGGCACATGGGGTGAAATGGTGGCGCTTTAGAAAATCAACACAGGGCTTTCAGCTGTGGGTTTAGGATCTCCCCAAAGGGCTCAAACTTAGCAAGTCATTAGGACAATATGGCAATCCCTGGTATGGGGTTTGACAATACGTGATTGTGCCAGTGAAATATTTGTCTGGTTATGAGATTGTTTCACCAGTCATGACTGCCAGCTTGGATATGTGTCGGTGCTTACTAAGTCCTCACAAATCACACTGGTGATGCCCCAGACAGCAGTGTCAGTATCAGTGCAAGCAGATGCCATGTGCCAGCTCAGTGTGTGCTTAATCTTGGAAAGTTGCCGTAAATCTTGTAACCCCTTAGTTAGGGGTCCCTAAAGATCTGTTTGATTTGACTTGTCATCACTAGAGTTAAGAGTGTTTACACTTGCTAATGTTTTTTAAAAGTGTTCTTAAAAGAAAAAGTTAATGGCCTCTCAGTTTCATCTTATTTCTACCATTTTTCATCTTGCTTCCAGGCATATATTTTTTTCTTCCATTAGTATCCTATGATTTGCCATAGCCAGACTGCCTTAAGTAGGACTCACTGCATTGCAAGTGGTGCCTTTTGTGCATTACAGTGTCTGTGATTATTAAAGAAAGTTTCTTTTCTTTAAATAAAGGCTTTGACTTTTTTATCAGACCTAAAGGCTATTAAGTTTTAAATGCCATTTGTTTTTCATTAAAAAGGCTTTTCTATTTTAAATCCTTGACTTATTTTTATTGGAAAAGTAATATTTATCTCTCTTTTTTAAAAAAAATATTGGTGCTTAATCCATTAGCTAAATACAGAGCAGTAATCCCATATGGCAAAGTAGGCCTTTCTGGGTGTGTGGGGGTGTGCACATGTGTGTACGTGCATGAATATATTTACAATTCCAGCTTTCTTTATTTTCCTCCTTTAACTTCTGCTTCCTCTAAATTTGTCCTGGTGCAGAAATTATGAATGTTGATTAAAGATTTATTTACATTCACATGCAAAACCAGAAAATCAACCCAGTCCTGAAAGGACCAGTGTTCATGCTTCTTTTCTTTCATTCTAGCTGTATTTAAAGGTGCCCTTTGAATATGCTTTCTAAAATAAAAACTTATATTTTATGTGTTTTCCTCAGTTCATCTGCATTTAGCTGCAATGCTACCTCCTGTTTCAACATCAGACAGATGAAGCATCTGCTGGGGGCATGTGAGCGTTGTAGACAGGATCAAACTTACAGTTTATCAGCTGTACCCTTGTTAGGTGTTGTCATATTAGTCGATAGCAATCTTTGTTGTGGCTTTAGGGAGGCAGTGGGAGGTGGCGTAAGAAGCCTGAAAGCTGTTAAGCTGGAGGGAATGTGTATTCCCAGTGTATCATGCTGACAGGAAACCTTGATTTGGTTGTAGTACAGTTATACCGGAGTTAAAGCAAAAGTTCTTAACACAGAAGCACACTAAAACAGCAGATCACAATTTCTGCTACTCCTCTTCTCTGGTGAATTTTTCGGAGTGCAGAGTGCAAGGCTCCCCTGCACCATCTTCCCTGGCCTAATGAGTCCTGTGTAGAGGAGACATTCCCAGGTTGGGGGGCCCTGTAATGCCCTGGCTGAGGAGGGAAAAGGGCTATCACTGAGATCGCCTCCTTCAAAGAGTCACTCACCGTGGTGTGTTGCAGAACTGATCAAGAGATCTCGATACTGGTGGTCAAACTAAACGTCTTTGGTTTTCTGCATATCACCCAAAGGCTTTGCTCTGCCTGCCACTGTCATCCACACACATTCACGTGTTGTAGTTTGACCAGCTGTGGTTGTAGTCAAGGAGTGTTAGAGAGGTAAACGTGCAAACAAACACTATTAAAGTCTCCAAAAACACAGCATACCAGCTATAGCCCTGGGAACAAATTAGCATGAGTCCATCATGGATTTATGCCTTGACACAAAACTGTAACAGAAGAGAGAAGCGATGTAGCTGGGGTTTTTTTAACTAATTTGAACAGGCTTTTCCGTGATTATGAGACGTGTAAAAGAATGGAAAAAAGTCATTCTGTTATTAAATTTAAATTATTTAATAGTTCTTTTGACCACTTGTTTATGAATTATGAATTACAAAATTTTGCAGGAGTGTCAACATCTGTAGCAAAATTGTGGTTTGCTATAACCCCAGTTTGGTATATTCTGGTTTTTGTCTGACAGATTATGCTTGGAGAAGTAGTTTGATCTGACTATTTCATACTCATATTCTGTATAAAAGTTAGTAAACTATTACTTCATTAAAAACATTTAGCATTTGTTTTGACAGTTCACTTTTGTTTATGTTTTTCTCCTGTGTGTCCAAAATTGATCATCCTTACAAGTTTTACATGTACGAGCTATTGCAGATTGATTTCAGCAGCAACTATTGTAATTTTTCTTTAAAATACCAGTTTTGCAAGTACTTAAGGCCTCTGTTTATTTAAAATTAAAAGTCTGCAAACATGTTTTTGGCTTAATCTCCTAACTGTGGCTGTGTTGGCATCCTTTCTTGGCCAACTGATATTTGAGGAAAAAAATTAGAGTAGTTTTGAAGCTGATGAGAGATTCTTTTGACTATATTGGCTTGGCTCTGAAATTAAGCAGCTTTTTGAAGAATCGATAATAGTTTTAAGCTTGCAACCTTGAAAATATTTCTTACTACCTGTTAGCCTTTTAGCCTGATTTTTATCATTCCCATAATTCTATAAAGGAAAAATACCATACTGCTTCGTCATTTTTAGCCTTTAATCCAGTGTGAAATTGGAAATGTTATTTAAAGTTTAACCTAAGTGACCAACTGATATTTGAGAATAACATACACTAAAATTATTTCCGTTAACAGAGAAGATGTACTAATATTTTCCCGAATCCTTGGACTTACCACACAGAAGTGCTTTTCATGACAAAATTTAAAACCTGTAGGTAAGATTGTTGCCATGTGCAGGAGCTGTTGTCCAGAGGAGAATTAATATTGAGTAAGAGAAACTTTGTTACAGGAAATCGGGATGAAAGATCTTTCGTCAGCAAGAGAGGAAAAAAGAGTGTGATGCTGGTGGTTAAGGAGTTCTCCTGATTAAACTCCACATACACTGCTATGTATCTTATTATTTCCTTTTTCTTCTTTCCTTTTTCTTCTTTCTTCTCCTTTTTCTTCTGAGAAGATGCTATTTCATTTCTTTGCATTTTTTTGTGTTTGAACACTAATGACCTCTGTGATGACTGTCTCCCCAGGGTTCCAGAAAGTTAATTTTAAGTGACTAGATCAATGTAAGGCAGAAATTCTTTATATCTGTGTTATGTATCTGTGGCTTGTGTTCCTATTCCCATGCAAAACCCCTCCAATTTCAGATGGACTGTGTCTGCTTTTGCCACAGTGGAGTCTGAAGTTTACAGTTTAGCTGGGAAGAAAACCTTGGGGACATAATTTCAGACTCTTAACTTATTCACTAGAGGATGCTGCTTCTCATACAAATTGCTACAAATCTCTGTACTTAGTGAGGCCAACTGTGAAATGGGAATAATAATGCTTATGCACCTTTATAAAGTGATTTCAGATCTACAAATGCAAATTTAAGTTCAAATCATTATTATTATTAACCACATTTTCCAGATAGGGTAATGAAGAAGAGAGAAGTGTAGCTCCTTTTCTAAGTATCTTCTCCCTATATGCTCTAACGTACTGTCTACGGTGTAGTTTCTGTGCCTCTCTGGATCTGATAAAAGCTGATAAGAGTCTTTTACAGTTATATTTAGTCTGCATAAATTAAGCTTTTAGATACTCAGCCATTATTTCCTCTCTATCTTGACCCAAATGTTGTTTAACACATAAAAAAGTGGTCATCAGGATAGAAATCATTTAAGTTTCCTTAAAAACTTATTTTAAGGGAGTGTCTCTAGGCTGACTATTATATGATCATCAGTTCTATAAATTGAATTAATCTGTTAGCCCATGAAGCAGGTGGAGAAAGCCAAAGGTTTCCTCATGCAGTCGTATCACAAAAGTCAGTAGATTAAGAAATAGTAATAAACGCGATACTGTTTCAATCACCTGTAAAGGTTTAAGTCTTTAGGATTTGCATTTTTAAGGGTAGCTCTTTTGCTGCAAAGTCCAAAAAACCACTTTAAATATATGAACGCTAATGGTAAGACTGTATGTGGGACTTTTTTCACACTGAAAATGGCAACATTTTAAAATCTGTCCAGTACTGTCAGGTTCAAGCCTTTGAAGCACTGTAATCAGTTGTCTGTTAAATTTCAGTTTCTGGCTGAAAGTACTAATATGACTCAGGTTGCACTAGGTTTATCTGACTTGGTTGGGTGCTCCCTAGAGCACTGGTTTTGCAGAGGTTCTGGTAGAAGACCTAAGCACTGTTAAAATGGAAATAAACATGTGGTTCTTCTGGAATGGATAATGTGGCTTTAAGGTTTAAATCTGAGCCTGTCTTACAGTGCAGTTTTGGTGGTTTTTTTGGACTGTGTCACTGTTGTCTCAGGCTGGGTGTGCTGAATGCTAAGGATGTTTTTAAAGGGCAGTGCTTAAATGGTGAGCTCTTGATATCTCTTTCTCTGTATCATTCTGCTTGAAGCTGTGAGGTCATGTGGACAGCTTTTGCCTCAAAAGGCGAAGAGACTTTAGAAAAAAATATTAAAAGAAGCTAGAGAGAAAGGCAGTTCTCTGCAAACTTTTTGGAGGGTCACAAACAGCTATGATGGGTTTGGACAGAGTAGCAGTGTAAGTATTAGAATACGCTTTGAGATCTACTTTAAATAGTCAAATAAACCAAAAGATATCAGGATGAAATTTCTTTATGATGGTCTTTATATTCACTTCAGGAGAAGTAATAACGTTATTTACAATACAATGTTGTGCATAAGGAGCTTAAATTAGGTCTTGGTAAGAGATACTGCTTATTTAAAAAGATGTTCACTAAGACAGTCATTATACTTTTCTACTGTATGGATTTATGGTTTTGAAATTGTTATGCCCCATAACTCTTAATTAAGCTTGACAGTTTCAGCATTGAAATTGAAGTAGTTGGTTGGAAAGACAGTCTGCAAACAAGAGCCTCTCTTAATGGTTCCAGAGCTTGTCTTTGTTTACAGGCTTCACTGTATTGTGAGAAAAGGCAGAAAGTAACAGTTATCTTTAATTATACATCATGTGCAGCATGTCAAAACAAGGGACTATAAACAAGCGTAGGTGACTTATGATAAAAGCGGTTATCATAGACTTTGTGTAGTGACTAAACCTACCAAACTTTATTGGTGTGACAGGTACCTTATGGGAACAGCTTGTCATAATGATTTGGAGGGTCTGCTTGAGTAAGTAGTCTACTTACAGGCGTGACCTATTTTTTTGTGATCTGATCTTTGCTGGATATGGTGTCCTGTTCTGCCAGACTATGGTGATCCCAGTAATGCTGTCACGCCATTTACTTGCAAAGGGCCTTTTCAATCTTGTTTAAAAGTTATATGAGCGATGAACAGCTCTCATTAAAAAATTTTCAACATTAAGTAATTTTTTATACTTCTGGAAGAAGCATCAATATTCTGATAGTGTTATCTATTTGTTTCTTTATCACCCGCTAGTTTTATTCCAAGACACAGGCGTTGGGCGGTTCCTGATTTGAGGAAGCTTATTGTAGCTATTCAGTCCACACAAATTTGATTCTAGGTCTTTTTTTTCTGCCAGATGCAACACAATGACATATTACAGAATAAAATGTGAAGAGGAACTTCATCCAGGTTACATAAAAATTCCTTACCTGACTGATAATGTAATGCAATTTTCATCGCTTTTGTGGTTTTTATCTTTCTTTTTGTTTATTTTACCTTGTTTTCTCCAAGTGTAGATTTATCTATTTATAAAATATATACAGGTAGGTCTTAAAAATGTTTTGTTAAAAAAAGAAGCCAGTGGTGAATGTAAAGTTATAGAATGTCCTAAAACAGGCAGCAAAACTGAGCTGCCTTCATCAGGTAAAAAAATTACCTCTAGAAATAATAAAATGAAGCTCATGAAATCAGAAGACGTAATTTTAGGAGTGAAATGTTTGTGAAGGTTGGGAAATTACAGCCATTGTCTTTCCTTCCTATATCTGTTAAAAGAGTTCTCATTGTAGTATTGGAAAAGGTTCCCCTCCTCATCATTCTTTGCCAGAATCTTACTCCAGAGGCCCAAACACCCTCCCACTGCCACCACCTCTTGTATGGGCTGTTTCTACAACCACCTGGAAAGCCCCTTTTGCCCTTCTGAACCTTCTGGGTGGCACTCTGGACCTTGTATCACATCCATTCCCTTCAAAGTACAGAGGAATCTGCTTTGGGAAAACAGCAAGACTGGAAAGGTGGTATGGGCACAAATGTCTTCTCTGGCATTCACCCCAAAGGGGTTTGAGGTGTTGCAGAACCAACTGTCTCAGCATGGATTTTCGTGAAAGCATATGAGGTGAAATCCTGGGCATCAATGGGAGTTTACTCATCAGTCTCATCCCTTATATCTGAGGAGTAAATAATTAATAGTTACAGGGGTCACAATTTGCTCAACTTTTTTAAACTCAGTGAACTTACTAAATATGAAATCCAAGCATCTCCGAAGTCCATCGTAGCCTGGTTGAATGCTTTTTAAATGAGTGCTTAATTAGTCCACGTGAGTTCAGGGTAGTAAAAGATACTGTATTTCATTGGGATGACTGAACAGAAATAGGGACAGAGAAGCCTATAATTGTCCACACTGGAGTTTGGCCAGAAGCCATCTGTGATTTGTAATGTTTCTTATAAGATAAGGCTGAGAAGCAGAAAGAAACTTTTGTTTTTTCATATTGACTCATTTCCTGAACAGGAGCATGATCTTCCTGCAGTCACATGATGCCTATTTTCCTCTTTCTGAAAATGGGATGTTACTGTGTGCCCTCACAACATTATACTGGAGTTTAGCCCCTGGGCTATTCAGCAGATACACACAGGACTTTCAGTCACGGTGTACTTGTCCTGAGCATGGCAGTGGGACTGTATACAGGGCACAGGGAGAAATTGTACATAAAGAGTACAATCCATCAGTGTAAATGTACTAAGGAGGAATCAAGCTGAGTTTGTCAGTGGGAATACCACGAGAAGTGGGAAGAATCAAGCATCTAAAAGCCTGCTCTGTTGGATTTGGACATCTTATGCTGTGTTGCAGAAAGTTATTCCCTTCTTTTATGACTGCTAGTGCCAAGTCTTCTGAAGATAGTGAGAAAACCACTCTTCTTGCCTGAAAATTATCCTGCAAAACCAGAAGTTACACTTTTCTCTGAAAGCATGTCACACATTAGGAAGGAGGCAACAGTGGATATAGTCCTGTAATATTGTGGTGAAGTAATTGGAGGATGTATTCAAAGTAGGAAAGAGAGGTTTGAATAAGTTGGAGCACAAACTGTGTTCAGGTCAGTGGACTGCAGAATCAGACTTCCACGAGCTACTCCTGTTTAACTGTTTTATGAAAATAATTCCATTAATATATTTAATTTTGTAGCAGGGAAGGAATAATTTTCTTCCCCAAGAATAATGTCATGTCTTGGGAGGAGAGCGCTGTCTTGACTGAATTGGGATGTGAATTCCCTCTGATAGAGAGGGAACCTGAACATGAGTCATCAGCCTCCAGAGGGCACGCACTAACTTTATCCATGCTGATAAAAGGTATAGTTCCTTCCTAGTTTTTAAAAAGGAGATGGCTGACATTGTGAAGCAGCATCTGATAGGTATGCTCCAAAAACAGCTACTTCGAACATGCTCTTCAAATGAGATCAGTAGAGAAATGTCTCGTTGGTGGATAGGGGTGGTGTTTTGACATCAAAGGAGGCATCAGGTTCCGTCAGCCTCTTAAACTTAAGGTGCATCTCGGTGCAAATAGAAATCAGGCTTTTATGTGCATAGGAGAAGTTAGTGCCAGTAACCGAAGTGTCAGTGGAGTGCTTGGTAGCAGCAGGGCAGGGGCTTTTAATGCTGTGCAGTCAGACTCATGTGTGTTCCCATGGTTCTTACTCTTTGGTCACTCCAATATGTGAATCATTAAATACATATTAATTTTTTTTAATTCTGTAGAAAATATCCAAAGATATCTGTTGACCATAGATAGGTGAAATGGCACTGTACTGTTTGCTGAGTTGAATGTTTGCTGAGGGGGTAGTGCTTCATAGCTATTTGCCCAGAGAGACTACTGACATCTGCCTGCTCTGCCTTGTGATTCCTTGAAGTCACCTTGCCCTTGCCGTGTGCAGACTGAGCTGATGATATCGACTGCCGGGGGAGCTTGTATGCCTGGTTGTATCCTTGGAAATAGAGACATGCCAGATAACAAGTATTGTTAGTGTGATGTATTCAGACGGTGTTGATACTGTGTTTTTAAAATGCACGGAGGGCATTATATTAGACCTGGCTATTACCCAGCTAGAAAGTGAGCACCTATCTTTGATTTTCTTTTAAGGCTGGAACTTCCTTGAATAGTAATAGTTGTTTGGATGGCACTGAAGAGATCAGTCAGTGATTCCTAAAGTTTTTTGAAAGTGAAGTTATTCTAATATCTTTTGGGGGGGGGAGAAGGGGGAGGGAAGAAGTTATGACTAGAAGCTAATGTTTTACTGTAATTTGTGTTTGTTTTCCAGCCTGAAGATAAAATGGCAATTTCATAGATTTTCTCAAGATTCGCTTTCATTTTCACTTTGATGCAGATTTAAGCTCCAATCTAATGCTCTGTGCCTAGAAATTTTAAACACTGAAGTCAATTTTACCATAACACTATCAATATTTTTATAGCAAGCCTGTATGTCTAATTCTTGTCTCTTAAGATCTTCCAACTGGTATTGAACTTAAAAGCTGTAAAACGGCTGCTGTTTCAGATGATGATTTGCCTGTGAATAACAAAGCAAAGCATTAAGTATTTTTTTTTACATTGTAGTTGCAGTGAAATTCATGCATTTTTGAAGTTTACCTTAAGTGTGAAAGTTGTGTCAAATTCTGCAACCTTGGGGGCTATTTTTCCCATTCTGCACAAAATTGTCTCCCCTCCTGCTATGTCACTTCCTATTCATCTCTTCAACCTCACTTGGCTATTTTTTTCCATGCCACAGGATGAAACATATCTGAAGAATATTGTGGACCTCTACTTGTCTGTGCCTAAATCAGAAATCTCTCCTTTTTTTTTGTTGGACAATTTAAGTCCAGTCTTGAAAACTGGAAGAGTGTAAGTGAACAGGCAATAATAGCTAAACAAACCACTGCTGCTTCCAACTAATTCTGACCTTTGCTGTGCTTGGGTGGAAATGAAAGTCCAATTTGCACAAAGCACAGAATGATAGGTATGGTCTGGCCACATCTCTGGAGACAAGCAGCAAGGGTGTGAGGTAAATCAAGCCAAAGGCCTTGCAGTGGCAAATGGTGCATCTGCCAGTGTGTGTCTCGACAACCCTGTTTTATGGTTTATGTACGTTGCTGCCTCCCCAAAGTGACTGGTTACTCTGCTGTGTTTATTTTCAAATGACAGTTGGTAATGGGACACAAGCATCATTTCCATGTGTATAACAGTAAGAAGTGTGATCGTTATGATTTCCATGTAAATAGTTCTCTGATTCAGTTCAGTTCTGTGTTGTCCTAGAGAGCTGAATCCTGCCATGAAGTTTCTTTGTGATGCTGGACAAGTTATCTAAAACTGAAGATTCACCGCTGGGAACTGCGTGATCTTATTCTGCTTGACCAGACTGAGATGTTTGACGCATAAAGAGCAGGAGTCCCAAGCACTCCAAGTCCCCAAGAGAAATGCAGCTCTAGACTGTAGGACTTAGTATGAAAAGAAGTGTCCCATCACACACTGAGATCAGAAATGCAGCTCTCACATTCTCCAGAGAAGCACCAGAATTAATTGACAAATTTTGTTGCAAGGCATGGCACCCTTGTAGGCGCAATGGCTGATGATGTGGGTAGATTATCCCGTGTGTATGGCCATGTTTGTAACTTATTGTGAGAAATTAGTTGGTTTGAATTCATCCACATAAATTCTTGTAGAGGATTCTCCAGAGGGTAACACATTGCAGCTTTTCAATAAGACTTGTTTGCACAAACCCCCTTTTCTTCCTACTCTTCTTGCTGGAATTTGCCTGGAGAATTAAGAGCTGCAAAATATTTAAAAATCAATTGAATTTACATTAAAAAATTAACACTAAAATGCATTGACAGGGGTAACAGTGCTTTTGCACAAAAATCAGTTGGGTATGCATATTTGATTTATTCATTCAATAAGTTTGAGAACATGTTTGTAAGGTCTGTGATCCTTTTGCATAATTTGTGCTGGTTTATTATTGGAGTTGTCACTGTTATGAGGAAAATTAAATGGCTTGTTTGGAGGCTTGAGATTCGGTGTGGTAAAAAGCAACTACACAATGTTTTATAAGTAGTGACTATAATTAATACAATGGTCTAAGCTTAACTGTTTCTCTGAATTAAAGCTGACAACTACCTTTTTAGCAAGAGCTAAACACTTGAAGACAGGTGCTTACTTGGTAGAAAGTGGTGTAGATTTGGTGCTGATCCCCCAAACTCCTTTGTTTTAGTTTGAAAACCCCAAGCTGCCTCAGTAATCTTGCTCTGGTGATGTGTAGCAATAGCCGGATCTATTATCACTGTGGTTTTGTTATGTTTGCTGGTTACATGAACTGCTTTCTTTAGGGTTTATTATGATAAGCTCATAGTAAATATAACCTATGTAGAATTCTTAGAATCACAATTTTGATGTTAATTCTTGTGCAGCTGAAGAAACTTGAACTGCCCTACAAAGAGCTGCCTCAGCCTGTTGCTCTCCTGTCTTATCACTCAGTTTTGGAATTGTGAAAAAAAGCCTTGTCCTTTCCTACATACTCTGGCATTTAAGTAGGCAGTGACTGTTCATTTAAAATTAATCTGAGGGATAGGAATTTTCTGAGTAAGTTATGGTACTGGAAACCAAATTTTTTTTTGTTTGTGTTTTTTGTTGTTGTTGTTTGGGTTTTGTTGGGGTTTTTTTTGTTTTGTTGGGTTTTTTTGGTTTGGTTATTTTTTTGTGGGTTTTTTTTGTTTGTTTAGGTTTGGGTTTTTTGTTTGTTTTTGTTGTCATGGTATATTTATATATATCATGATGTACGTGTAGTCTGATGTGAGAGCAGCAACATGAGCAGGTAGAAATTTTCAGTGAGATCATTCAGAGCTTTTTCTCTCAGAAGCAGTTGTATATTTGGAGTTCCACCTGTATGATCAGGAACGTGTGTAACTGCAATGTCTTTGCAATGGTTTGTATCTTGGGTATTTAGATATATTTCTATCAGTACAGAAGTTTTCTGGAAACTTACAACCAGCTTCCAACTTTCAGCTCTGCCCCTACACTACCTGTCTCTTTCCTACTTCTTCCTCTGAACTGAACCTGCTTCTTCGTTGGTGTTTCACAGATCACTGGAAAGGAAAGGAATGGCTCCTCTTCAGGCAAACAGTAAAATGCAAATACGAAAAAAACAAACCCAAACCATTAATTGTTTAGTGGAAGCCCCTTTCTGTGGCCAGAACTCTGAATTTGAAGTCATACTTTGTCAGCACCTTTAGGCATGTCTGTATCTTAGCACAGCATGTCCTCCTATTGTGTATTACCACTTGCATCATGTCAGAAAGTCTGGGAATAGCAGTGAGCTTTCCCAAAGGCCATCTTGTTTGAAGCATTGAATGTTTTTTCCCAGCCTCAGAAAATTCAATTGTCAAGAATATCACAGTATGCAGAAAAACTCCTAGTGATATGATTCTAACACTGAAAGGAAGCAAAGTGGCATATATTATTTTATTGGCTACCAGAAAAAAGGTTGTCTTTAAAATATATATGCCTTTTCCATGTGC
Source organism: Cnemophilus loriae (assembly GCA_013397755.1). NCBI lineage: Eukaryota > Metazoa > Chordata > Aves > Passeriformes > Corvidae > Cnemophilus > Cnemophilus loriae. The sequence goes on from VZTF01008135.1 coordinate 2,051,334, forward strand.
TTTGTGATAGACATACAGCCTGAAGACTGACATGTGGCAAGGGGAAATCAATAAAAAAATGCATAATGATATTATAAATATTTATAAAATAGCTAGATGAGTATAATGTGACAGGGAGAAGCCAAGAAGGCTTTTAGAATAGCAAATCTGTTCTCTAAAATATATTGCAATTGTTCAAAGTGAGTTACAATGTGGTAAAAAGTCATTGCACAGGCCGTGCATAGGCTAACAGGGATGTTCACAACACTTTTGGTAAAATTCCTTTCAAAGCAACCATGAGAAGTTTTGTCGAAGAAGTTCAGCTAAATAATTTTGGAAAGAAGAGAAATAAAAAAGTTTTCAGAAAGGATGAGGTTACTCACTGATGGTGCCAGTAGAAACTTGTAGGCATTGTTGATTGATTGATTGATTGATTGGTTTGTAACTTAGGAAAGGTTTCTAGCAGGATTAAAAGGGATCCAGCTTTATTCAAAGATTAGGAATTTTCCAAATCTGCTACAAGATTTTTTTTCTATATTTTTTCATATAACTGCCTGTTCACATAGTTGTGCACGTGGTAATACATACTCTGTAAGTTATGCCTGTAAGACTGCAAGGTTTATAAGCATCCAAAAGAAAAACAAGAGGGGTGAAGAATTTGGTTCCTTAAATGCAAATAAAAATTTCCTATAGTCATCCTCCTTTCCAGTAGAAATCAGACCTTACTGCATGGCTAACTCTTCTACAGGAGGACTTTGACTCCGTTTGTTCACTGTGTTGATATAAATATCAAGAGTAAGCTGGAGGTTTTGTAGGGCGGAAATTATTCTTTTCTGCTTTTGCTGCAGATGGTTGAATTTTCTCAGGCTTCAAGAGCTGCAAAAGTACATAATGAAAGAGAAAATTATACTAAAAATGGAAGAAACTATGCAAGAGAGAAACTTGTTCTGCCTTTAGCAAAAGGCTCACAAAAGTTTCTTCACTGGAGATATCCATGTCTGGGGACAGGTTATTTTTGCTGCTGATTTCTTGCTTACAGAACTCTCTTTTCCATTAGTCCAAACAGAGCGCAATGTCATTAATGGTTGGGTCAGGGTGCTAATTATCTTTGTGAAAAATAGATGGGCAGACAGTCCAGGAGATAGATGCTTCCTAATTTGTTAAGGGCTTTTAAAGATAAATGGCCTTGAAGTAGATTTGTTTTCAAATGAATAGCCAGTGGAGTGCTTGGAGCAGTGGCACAGTGAGTTCTCATCGGTTTTGCTCAGAGTGATGGATGTTGCATATTCTGTCTGTTGACGTGGTCTTTGCCATCAGATGTCCCAATTTATTAATAGTTTTTAGGGCAATGGTTGTAAATTATTGCAGCCTAATTTTATTACTGTTTTACATCTGCTGAGGGCTGAGCCTTGTGTGCAGCTTTATATTAACTCAGCAGGCACCATTAAAATATTGACATTTAGGCTCATTTTGGCAGCATTAATCATAGAATTTTATCGTGCGTTAATTGTATGAAATGACTGGTTTGAAATTACTGGAGTGTTCACTTCTCTAAAAGCAGGTGAAACAATAATTTCCATTTCTCCACTTTTTCAACCCATAACTGTACTTTAAAAAACCCAGACAATAAACAACTCTAAACACATAACCCCCCGTCTCCTAACTGTGTGTGCTGTGGGCATCTGCTTCTTGGCTTCTTTGCAACAACTGGACATGTAAGACCCAGCAGCTCTTATGGGCCTCCCTGGAAGCTCTTGGAAGTGTCATCTCTGAAAATCAGCCTCTGAAATCTCGGTGTGGACACCTACAGCCAGGCCTTGGCTTCAAAAATGTACCGTAATATATATAACAAGGGTATTCCTGATGTGCAAAAAAGGCTGGAATCTATGGCTGTTTTCATATGCTGATATGGCTTAAGGATTTAAAACAGGCACGGAAATGCCTTTTGTGTTTCACCAGCAAGAATAGGCTTACAGCACCCATGTCTGCTTGTATTATCGTACTAGTAACAGAACCTGTGATATTTGCTGGCTCTTTTCAATGGAGGGCATCACTAGATGATTATGTTTCATATAAGGAGTTGGCAGCCTTTCTCACTTAACAATCATTAGGAGATCTGCTGCTGAGGTCCCATTTTGTGAGGCAGCTGGAAATTGGCACTTAGTTTCAATATATTGTTTTCTACCTTTCTCTTAAAGTTCAAGGACAAGGCAAAACTGCTCAGACTACACAAAGAAAAAACTTTTTCTCACTTTCCTTTGTTTACTTGGTCCTTCCACCTCTCCATTTATTCCCTATGAAAATTTATTCCCCTATATACACATGAATTAAATGGAAGTGAGGACGATGTCAGCAGAGATGGAAGCAGAAGACTTGAGGGAACGTATTTGAAAGCACCAGGCAGAAGCTGGTTGTGAAAAAGTCTATTCATGTAGACTTTTTACTGGAATAAAAATCATCTAGGTCTTAATTTATGTTCATTTATGTTTCTCTGGATACTTATGAAGGAGGACAATACTGTTGCTTCTGTTTTAGGAAACCGAGGCATTGAATGGGTCAGTGGGGAGGGAAACCATAAATCACTCAAAAGGAAATGTGCAGAAGATGCAGAATAGTGGTATCCCAGTGTGCTAACCTTCACTTCCTTCTCCTAACCATGCATTTAATTAATTATTTTAAAGACTGCCCCTTCCAACTCCCATCCCTAGATGTTCCTTCAACTTCAGGACTTTGACCAGCTGTATTTTCCTTGATTACATGATATGGCATAAGCCACAGGCTTCTACTGTAGCCTTCTGCCTCCTGCTATGCTGGATCTTCTCAAAAGACTTTCTAGTGACAGAGGTTTTCTTTTTTCAATTACAGTGTCTTCACATGGCCAAATAATATTCATTAACTTGATTGCCTAAGGATATCAGGCTCCAGGGGAAACTTGTATTCCTATATGATTGGCAAGATAATTAGGAAGTGAAATAATGCAAATCCCACCACAGGCCGCCGTCAAAAGATTTACGTATTTACTCTTTGAATTTAAAGTGTGTCATATCATAAATCCTTTTTTTTCTTTTAAGGCTTTTCTATCTGTAGGTTTTTTATCGACCTTCACAATGCACGTTTTGCAGGGGCAGAAGGCTTTATGAGCTCAATCAAGTTGGGCTGGTAAATCCACTGAGATTTTTAGGCTGCACTATCACCTAGATAACACAGGCTAAAGTACACTTTTCCTCCTACTAGCTTTTGATTTTAAGCTCCTTGGTCATGGCCTTTCATTCTTTATTTGTAAAGTATCTACCACAATTAGAGCTTCTACATGATAGAAGACACAGGCACAGAAGCCACTGATGGCAGCAAGAGTTCTGCATCCTCCAGGAGGGTGGAATATTGGATGTAGGTTAGAGACATCTTTGTATGGAGTCTCCTCCAGCCTTCCCCATTAAGAGAGACGAGGGTGAAGCTCATATCAGTACTTGCTGTATCCAGGCAGCAGCAGCAAGTGGGAGATTAAAAGAGAGAGCTGTATAGATGTGGGGTCCTGTTGAGGGTGGCCTTCAGTAAGTAAAAGTCACTTATAAATTAAACATTTAGCAAAACCCTACCAAGTAAAAGGTATCTTATGAAGTTCTGACAGTTTCTCAATCTGACGGTGGTAAAACCTAAGAAGTAAGGAAATTAGTGGAGTTACTCTGATATGGTTAGACTAAAATTAATCTGGTAAAAAGAAAATAAATTTTAAAAAAGGACAAGAAAAATCAATATTCTTGCTAATGAGAACCAACATTTATTTTACAGGGAACCTGAAGTTTTGCCTTCTGATTCTGAACCAGCCTTTCGACAAAGGTCATTTTCATTGTCTGTGGAGCAGAGGTAATAATAACTTACATACATCTTCATTTGCTTATTTTCTTAGCTGTTACCCAGCTAATGTACTTCATGTCTGTTGAATTGCAGTGTAGCAATTTCCTCTTTACTAGAGCAACCTTCTGGTGAGGATGTGAACTGGCAGAGTGTGTCTCTTGTTGCTGAATGCAGCAAATGAGGTGATTATGCAAATTCTGCATCCCTGCATCGCACACGTCAGTGGGAACTTTGTGGACTGATCTGTGTAAGACTGTAGCTTTTCAGAGGCTTCTTAGGAATCATTGTTTTGCTGACAAAGTGTAACAGATCAATGGTGCGTTTAAGAGTCTGGAAGTGAGCATTTCTTTAAAGGTCATCAGTGAAAGGTGTTATATTTAATCAAAATAAAATGAACTGTGTAGATATTAAGTTGTGAAAGCGATGGGGAATTTGCGTGCTTGTCAGAAATATGCAAATCAGATTCCACTACCCCTTTGTTAAATATGCACAGTGCTAATCATCATCTCTGGTATGATAGCTTCAAATTTACTGACATTTTGTGGAGATACGTAAATCTTTACAAGCTTGGAGCTATTAATTCCTCCGTGCAGGAACGTAGTCCTTCAGAAGCTTTCTGAAAAGCCACAGGAACTGTCTCTAACTTATTCCCAGGATGGGAACCTTGCAGAGAGATTCCTCTAAACTGACTGGAGCAGATAGAGCTATTTGGTTGCACCATAGGCATAAGGACTGGCAGGGGGTAGCTTTATAGTTAAAAGGAATTGGAATAAGGTATGAAGTGAGCAGGATGTATTCATAGCACTTAATTCCAGCAAACCCAAATTAGGTACCTATATAGCCAGAGGAGTGTTAAAAAAGGAAGAGAGTTGTACAAGATGATTCAAAGCATCTGAACAAGTGCTGTACCCCAAACAGACTCACTTTCATTTGCATAATCAGCAAGAAAGTAAGAAGTGCTCAGTGGAAGGGCTGTCCAGTTATTTTATAGAGGTGATTCTACGTGTTTTTTCATTTAAAAAGATACACTGAAATACCTGCTTTGTATTAAATAGAGAAGGAAACAAGGTGAAGCATTTGATCTTATTTCTTTGTCCCACCTTTCCTGTTTTGAGGACTGGGGTTAAAAAAAGAGACAGTAAAGCAGACATGCACAGTTTCTGAATGGCAGTGTGTAGTGTCTTGTAGTACCTTGCATACGTAGTACCTTTTGTGCTGTATTTTGTTGATCAGACTATTTTTTTGGTCTATCCTTTGAAATTTTAAATCTTCCTCTTTTGATCAAACCTTGAGGCATACAGTGCTTCTTACTGTAGCACTGATGGGCCTTTAACTGTAGTGCTTCTGTAAAGGGTTGAAATGAGAAGCGGAATAGAATCAAGTAGGCCAAAGACTGTCTCATTTCAAGCTACCTCAATGGTTCCTGTTCTCTGAGCATAACTGTGTTGAAAGTGATCACTGGTGCTGTAAATAGTTTTCCAAAGAGTTTGTGGGAGGAGCAGAAGTCCTAATTAAGCTACTAAGACTTTTGCTGGTAGATTACTTTAAGAAATAGGTGGATATTTTCTATTTACGTAAAATGACAGGTGGAGGTGGTTACATAGTAAACATGAAATGTTTTTCTTCAAAGCATCTCAGCTTCAGCAAACCTTAGTGAATCCAGGACAAGGTTTTGGTAATGCCTGGCTTACAGTGCTAGTAGACTACTTGAGGTGTTAGCAGTTTTCTGGATGCTGCTTCTGAAGGAGTGTTAGCACAGAGACTGTTGCAGGACTAGGAGAATCTGGGGGTTCAGTATGTGAACTGAAAGAAGTATCATCCTTAGAAACAGAGCTTGATGACCGTCTGTATATGCTTGTGATACCATAAAGGAGAGATGAGAAGGAAATAATGGGGCTGTTAATCCACAGAATATTGCCAGCTACACAAACTCAGGGGGAAAGGGAGAGAAAAATGCAAAGAAAAAGAAGATAAAATATTGTCCTGCTTCTCTGAGTTACAGGAATCTTGGGTGTTATACTGACTACAGAATGCTGAGACGTGTTATTTTCAAGTAGTTTGCGTCCTGTCAAAATAACTTCTTTCATTAGCCCTGTCAGTTTAGTGCCGAGTAAAAGTGGAGTGATGTGATATGTCCTAAGTTTAAAAAAAAAATTTTTAAAATCACATCAATAAGTGGCTATTCTAGGCTAAAATCATCCCAGGTGTAACTCCTCTTGACCTTAAGAAAAAGTGGTTGCAGCTAATTAACCTTTGTCTTATTACACACGTGTATGAAATCTATTTTTACTGACATACTTTCAAAAGAACTATTTCAGTCTGTACAAGTTTGCATGAACTTCCTTCCTTGTGCTTTGTGAAGGACACTGAAATGAGATTTTATCACTTCCAGGTGACATATTTTACCATTCTTTCCATACAAGATGGATAAATGACAATAGTGAAGCAGTACAAGCTAAGGACTGTATGATTTTAGTCTATTATATATCATTACTGTAGTAAATCAGTCTAGAACATGTTCACCTGTTTAGTGTTTGGTACAGTCATGCAGTATTAGTGCTATCCTAAAAGCAGGATGGATGAAGTGCTGAAGAAGGGATACTTTGCAAAAGCAGGATGAAGACTAATATGGCAGAAAACACTGGCTGTTCCCTGAAGGATTTATTGGGTTGCTTATAGTGAGAAGGGGACAAACCAAATGGCAAGAGACATTAAAGAGGTCAGTAAAGGGGAATAGGTAATGTGGACAATATGTGGAAGAGTCAAGGCCCTGCTTTTCTCAGAGCTGGACATTTTTCTGTCTGTGAGTTTTCTATAAAGAAGACTGGATCCAGTGGGCCTTACCCTAACAGCACTGTCACGCATCCTAAATTCCTGCTTATGCAAAGTTTCTAGCTCCTGGTTTGAATCCTGTTTAATAAAAAAAAAAAAAAAATATGGTTGTGAAAGAATCCAGTTTGAATTAGTGTCTCGGGCTACTTCTCAAGTGATTTCAAATGTAAATATATCTTTCACAGAATTGACTGTGAGTTGAAAGTCTGAAGCTATCTTTATGTTCAGTTTGAAAAGTACAGAAGCCCAGGTTTTAGTGGCTGAAAACAGAATGGGCTTTCTGGGGAGTAAATGAAAGTTCCTGAGACTTTGATTCTGCTTTTTAAAATCTCATTAATCAGAAAAGCAATGACTTACTTATGCCAAGAATTTCAGCTATGTCTAGTGATTGCAAGTGCTCTGGGTTTTTGATGTCTCGCTAGGGAAGAGGCAGAATTATTGCAGTGCTGAGAAATCACCTCAGTGAAATTGTGTTAAGTTCAGGATCTGAAAATTGTTTCTTGTTTCTGAAAACATTACCCCTACAAGCTACTCAAATGATCCAGAATATTCTTCATGTCCTTGCTTTAGGATAGGATGTTAAATGGCTGTACATTGCAGAGTACTTTCCACTCTTAAATGTTGACAATGACAGCTGTAAAGAACAAAGAGCTGTAAAGAACATTAATGCTCTGGAAAATAAGATTAATATTATTTAAAAAGTCGGAGTGAAATGGCAACATTCTACAGCAATCTGATGAAGTTGTGCTTTACAGTAGGAAAACGTGTCCATAGGTATTTTTTAGTTCTCACAGTGGTTTTGATACATTGGCCACTGTGCCTTCCTCAAAAGGATTGTGATTTCTTTCCACAAATCAACACTTTCTGTGAAAGCTTTTAATCAAAGAAAACATGTTGAACAACTTTAAATATTAGCCATTCATACTACCAAATGTCCTTGGCTGATGTATTAGAATAAGCTACCAACATCCCTTTGGAACAGGCTGACTGAATCCTGACTGGTGGGAGGTATGTTTACAGTTGGACAAGTAGATAGGAAGGAGACATCTATGAAACCAGGCTGCAGAATGTCTGTCCTTCAGGTGCACATCCCTAAACAATTTCTTCCATGGACCATTCTTTCCAATGAAGGAACTTGGGGTCTAGCTCTGTCTTCTTATGCTGCTCTAGAGACAACATGACCAGCCACTTCATATGCATAGTATATGGGCATTTTATGACACCTTGCAGATTACGACAATGGAAGAGCTCCACAAAGAGGAGTGTTGCTCACCCTGGAGACTTCAGCTCTATATTTTGTGTAGGGATCTATATAATGAGATAACAGAAGGCATTTTTCTATGGCAGCAGTGTAGTAAGTCAAATGCAAACTGTTAAATTGTCTTCATGTAAACAGTATTTTCTTAGGCTATTTCTATTGTGATAGCTTATCCATAAACTGAGTTTTTTGCAATTTTCCATCTCTATCAATACCCATATTGCAACAATCAAAGCAGCTGTTGCATTCTAAATCTTATCTTGAACATCAGGCAACTTTCCGGTCAAGGCCAGCCTACACTTTGGTGAAAATGCTGATAATGAACAGTTGGTTAGCACCTGGAGGTGACTGTGCATTACAAAATATCTCCCCTTACTAAATAATCAAATCAGGAAAGGTGCTAATTTGTATCACCAATTTCCAAGTCAACTGTCTTTGAATGCCGCATGCTCCCGTACATTTTATGTTCCATATGCTTTTGTCTGCAGTGTAATGGTGATTAATATTTTGAATGTCTTCAGTTGAGGTCCAAGAGCTGTGTATAAAGGCAAGTGAGATACAAGTGGCAATACAAAGTTCAGGTATCAGTTCAGATATACAGAGGGGAAGGTAACAGATCAGTTGGAACAGTTTTAATGTCTCAGAGCAGAAGAAAGGATATTGAAGTTTAATAAGAGGAGGGGAAATAACCTGACTTTCCCTCGTGCTATTTTTTCTTCTCTGTGATTGATACCTTTTCCTTTAGTCTTTAAGAGCTGAACTTACCTACGCTTCCAGAATTATTAGTATGTGTAGCCATTCACTTGCCCTTTTACCTGTCATCAATGAACTTGCCTTGTTGGCATATGGTGAGCTTTTTTCTCACCTTTTGTTTTCATTTCTAGCTGAACTTACTTGTAATATATCTCAAATTTGTACTGGACCCAGAATTGGCAGTTGGCATAAAACTTGAGGGAATTCAGAGCAGCTACTATTAATAAATAGGAAAATGTTCATAAAAATGGTGATTTGGATGTCGCATGGTCTTGTATGCTTTATTGCACTTTCCAGCAGGCATCCAGACTAGCAGTAACTCTTACTGCTGGCCTCAGCTAAACTGCTCTGTTCTCCACTGAGAACAGAGGGACTCTGTTCTATTAGACTCCTAAAATGTCAATATGAAGTTCATTTTTCCACATTTGAATCAAAACAGGAATATAATTTCTAGTTTGTATTTAATAACTTAAATTTCATGTTCTGTGCCACTTAATTTAGGTTTAAACAACATTTTGTTATGGTGATGTGCCTGTTGTTGTATTGCATGCATGCGAGTTAGGTCCTTCAGCTACAGGAGTCTGAGAGAACTTATTTCAAGTGTTCTTAAGGGTAGGGAGTCTATGATATATTTTAGGAACAAGAAAATCTGACCCCCTCGAAGGCTGGCTAGCACCATGCTTTAAGCTTGGAAATGAACCACAGAATCATTTGGAAAAGACCCTCAAGATCATTGAGTCCAACCTTTGATTACCACTTGGTACTACATGCCACACCCAGTTGTTTCTTGAACGTCTCCAGGGACTGTGACTTTATCACTTCCCTGGGTAGCCCAGTCCAATATTTAACAACCCTTTCTGTGAAGAAATTCCTTCTGATTTCCAGGCTGAACCTTCCCTGGAGTAACTTGAGGCTACATCCTCTCATCCTGTCACCTGAGAGAGGAGGCTGACCCCCACCTGGCTGCAACCTGATTTCAGGCAATTGGAGAGAGTGATAAGGTCTCCCCTGAGGCTCTTTTTCTCCAGGCTAAACAACCCCAGCTCCCTCAGCTGCTCATCATAGGACTTTTGTTCCAAACCCTTCACCAGCCTTGTCGCCCTTCTCTGGACATGCTCCAGCACCTCCATGTCTTTCTTGAAATGACACAAGACAAAACTGGACTCAGGACTCAAGGTGCGAAGTGGGATCTGGATCTTAGGACATGCAGTAGTTTGCACTAGAAGGGATTTTGGGAAGAGAGTTTTTGTAGACTATGCTTTGCCTATGACTCAGTGTATAAACTTGATATCTACCAGATTTTCAGTGGTGAACTGGAAGCTTAAATTTATCTTTAGAAAACCAAGCTTAAAACTCCAGAAATATGATATAATTATTCTGTTTGTGACATGTATATTGTTATATAGTGCCTTTCTGGTTTGGAATTTGGGCTCTTGAGAGACATAGCCTAGGTGTGTGGACAATTTAAAAGGTAGGTCTCGTTGATTTTTGCGAATTTTTAGATAGTTATTGGCAAAGCTGAGGACAAAGCTGATTTTCTAGGCCTTTTGCACAGTTCAAGTTCCCTCTCCATAGTAGATGCTGTGACAGAATGAGGTCTCTAGATAAAAGTTGAGACACAGTAGGCTGAATACGTTTTGTTGTTGGTTTTAGTTCTCTGCAAATCCAGCAACAGGAAATTCTGAGATCTAAAAGGATTTTTTGCTTGTTTTATGGATTTGAGATTTTGTTTGAAAAACGAAAAAAAAAAAAAAGAGTAATTAAGATTCCCCTCTGTGATGCTTTGAAAAACTAAACCCCGCCAAGCTGAAGTTCAGAGTAACAGAACAATAGAGAATTACTCTGAAGTACTAGTGAGAAGCATAGCAGATGATTACAGCACAAGGAAAAAAATGAGAGGTTATTACAGTGCTTTTTCTATGAAGCCAGGACGTAAATCCCATTAGGGGAGTTCTATTGTCACAAGATTTGCTATATAGAAGCCTTTGATAGCATCGTGCTGTATATCCAGTTACCATGATGTTTCCCAGAGGATTGTTGAAAGAAGGAGCTTTGGAAAATATTGTCAGGAGAGTGCTTTGGAGCACCCCAAGCAGAAAGGGAAGCATAAGACAATAGAAAAAAAAGATGATTCATGGCTCATTTTGTTAGTGATTCAAGAAGAGCAATGGTCCTGGGAATGAACTCAAGGAGCAGAGGTGAATGTATGAGGTTAGCATAAGTAAAGACCTGTGACAGAAAAGAGCAGGTTCTTAATCCCATAAAAGGATCTCTTGGATTTTCACTGCCTCAAGCTACACAGTGAAAAGCATTTAAAAAGATTGTTTCTCTGGGAGTTACTACAGGGCAAAAGTATTATTTTCATAGCTAGAGCTTTGCATGAATCCATTACTAGGGTGAAGTGTAAGGTCTTGTGAAATATGGATGTTATCTAGGGTTGCCAGTGTCAGGGTCTTCTCACTGGCTGTGATGGCCTTTGGATCAAACCACTGTGTTATACTCTTTGTTTTTCTCTTACTCTAAGGTTGCCTTAGGGCAGCCAAACCTTTTTTAATAATAAGGAAATTTAAAAAAAAAAAAAAAAGGAAAACAAAAGAAAAAAAAGTCCCAAGAAGCCCACAGTGGTACAAGTGGCTCACTTTGATCCAATGATGACTTCAAATGGTAACTGCTTTTTAAAAGTGGACCTTGTCTTTTTAATTTGCCTGAGTATTGTTATATTTCCAGATTTTGAATTTTAAAAGTTTTGATTACTTTATTACCATGATTGCAATTAAGAGTAACTCAGCCAGTGAGCAGTTTAACTCTTCTGTAATATGTTGAGACTATGCTAGTATTTATTAGGTACTTGACTGATGGAGTGTGCATCCTTCACTGTGTTCAGTGCCTGAAGGGACATCAGTAGTTTGAGAATATGGGTGTTGAATCGCTGGTTTTCTCATCTGAATGGTTTACATGCTGTCTTGTGCTCACCCATATTATCAAGTATTAAAATTGAAATGTAAATTCATGTAAGTCAGAAAATAGCTAACTTTTCTGCTCTACTCATTGTCTGGTCTCTTTTGTACGAGACAATGGCTGTTTTGTTCGATTTCAGCAGTATATAAATGTGTTACTAAAAATAGTCCGTGCATTTACATTTAGAAAACAGCACAGTAGGATTTTTTTTTTTTTT
>VZTF01008135.1:2063202-2145083 GCA_013397755.1 Cnemophilus loriae
TAATATGTAGTTGGTTAGATGTTAGCCAAAAATGTAGCACATAGAAGTAGAACAAGTATAGTGGCTATTAACGCCTTTTTTTCTTGCAAGGTAACAATTCTTTATCTAATACCCCGAGGAGACAGTGGTGATGTATATCAGCCTGTCTTTGGTTTCATCAGCAGTGAATCACATTGGAACAGAAACAAAACATTGTCATAGGTTTCTCACTGGGGAAAATTCCACTGACCTCAGAAATAATGGGGACAACCTATAATTTTTAGGGGTGTTTTATTATCATCTTCCGTTGTTGGAAGCTTTATGACTAGCACAGCCTGATGTAGAAGCTATTGATATCAATATTCCCTCAGTTACTTTGAATTAATTTGGTTCAGACCTCCATAAAAATCTTTCTTTCAAGAGGGCATCCCTCTGTTTTCACTGAAATAAAGCTTAATGTTAACTTGGATGTCCTGGATAAGGTATAACCACAAGAATCAATGTTGGTTCAATGTCAGCTGCATTAGCACTGAAATAATTTGGTACTTTAGAGCATGAGTATCATTCTGTTGGATTTTCTTTTGAAAAACCCCAGCTCCTTCAAACCCTTGCTGCTTACATTCAAAGCCCAAGGTCTGGCTCATTGGGAGTTCTGTTTCTGGCAGTGTAAGTCGTTAAGCAGGTAACTAAGTTTTTCCTTGTCTGAACATGCACTTGTCTTTCAAGCTTCTTGATGTTACCTACAACAAGCACTAGCTCTAGGTCCTAGCTTCCAGTAGGCCATAGTTGTCCGTAGTATTAGCTTGGTGTTTGTGAGGTATAATAAGCTATGAGTAATTGACAGTCAAGTTAAACTGGATAGTAACAGAGCAGCACACTTGAAATGTGTTTCTTTTGAGGGGGAAAAGAGAAAGAGGGACTAATTTGATACTGCAAGTCTTTGAAGAGGCCCCAGACATTTTGAAGTGCAAGAACTGGAAAGGCTCAGAAAGCATTTAGACTGACCTATCTGGCAACACAAGTGTCCTAAGGAAGAACACAAATTCGTAACATGCTGTCACAATGATTTAAAATTAATTTGGGGATATGCTAATTCTGCACGTTACTAATAAACTTCAGATTTTTACAAAGAATTATGAGTAAGTTATTTAGCCTGTGAAAATACGTGGTTCAACAAAACAACACAGCTCATGTTTTAGTACAGGATTAAGGTGGGTCCATTGGATTTTGAAGTCCTTTGAGGTACAAGGCAAAAGTGATATAAGTGCAGTGTCCAGCCCAAATCATACCAGAAGCAAAATACTTCGATTATCTTTTGGTTTTGGATGCCTAAATTGCCATCTTACATGGACTCAGGTTTCCTAACCTTCCCTTTTACCCATCCAGGACTGGGAGAGAAGCTGAGCACTGAGCAGCTGAGACATGCAGTCATGCAGCACATCTTAATGGCTTGGCCTATGTTTCATCTTGATTTAAAACCACTGAAAACACTGAATGTTTGAACAGTCCACTTACTGTCTTGACAGTTAATCCAAGATAAAGGGAATGAGAATTATACCTTCTATTCCTAGGAGGATAAATACTAAGTCTCTTATTCCTTGCACAGAGCATGACTATGAATAAAGCTTTACAAAGCAGCAGTGCAGTATACTTTCTCATTCTGTAAAACCTTCCAAACTCGAAGAATTTTAGCAGTCAGAAGAATTTTCTAAGTAAGCCTGTATCAGGAAAGTAGTGTAGAAATTATTTCTCTCTAATTTTTACAGTTATTTTCTTCCTATCCCAGTTTTAAGTAAATGTGAAAAATTGTGTCCTCTGTGATGGATGCTGCATTTGAAGAATCCTCTGTGGTCATTCAGACTTAAATCTTTTCATTGCTAAAAAGATGTGCAGTAATTACAGATCTAGAACATGATTGCTGCTGAGATTTCTAGAGAAAGTGATTAATATCAGCAAAATGTGCTCAAGAAGTCACAACATTTGGTCATTGCCGAATGAATTGCCCTTAGCATGACACAGATCATGTGTCAAGTCTGTTTAACTGAGCTGTGTAATCATTTTGACAAATATATGTGAGGCTGTTCTAAGGTATCAAAAGGTGTATTTACATTGCAGGAAAGGCTTTTACACTGCAGAAGAACCTTCTGTTGACAGTAGTAGTCTTACGAAGAACTTTGAGCAAGTTGAACTCTCTGAATATCCCACAGAACTGTCTGTTTTGGTTCACTCCACTTCCCTGCTTATTCAGAGATTCAGAGACTGTGCTTTCTGACTTGTTTTCTGAAGTTGAATAACTGTTTCACAAGTTATGGTGGGAACAGAGAGTGAGAAAAGACATGGACAGAAAGAGGAGGGTGAGCAACATGCCCAAGTACATAGAGCATTACTATATAATCCCTCATTTTTAGGGGAAAAAAGGGCAGGACAAGAGGGATTGTAGCCAATTTTAATTCCTGAGAATATTAACATATTAAGGAAGTAGACTGGTTCTTCCAATTTGTCTATACATTGTCCTTGGTGGTGTTGTAATATAAGTAACTGTGATCTTATCAACCGTTTGGCAAAAGTCACAGTTTCCCTTTTTTTTTAAATTTATTTTTGTGAATCTGTCTTTCCCTTTGCTTCCTGAAGGAGACAAGAAAGGGTAAGAGGGTGCATGAGGCATAGTAAATGTCCACTAAATCTCACACTGACAAGGTTTAAAGTTGCAGTAGTAGTAGTGCACTGGGTCTTCAAGTTACAGCTCTCTTAACTTGGGATATTTAGCTGAAGTTTATTAGTTTCCTGTGCTGATGCCAGTATTTTCCTCAGTCAATGGACAGAGATCTGAGTTGTCTTCTGGATCTCCATAGAAATTTAGATATATCTGCTAGGTACTTAAAATTGAGGAGGTGTGGAGGCCTCAATAGGAGCCCAAGATGCCAGGTTATTTTCTCTTCAGTTTCCTTGGCCAATGTAGTGCAAAAAAAAAGAGGCAAGTAAATTCTGTGGGAGTCTATAGTTAGTCTGCTCTATTTAATCTCAGTGTTGTCTTCCAGCATCAAGTCTTTCCCATTAGCCGTGTCAAACTTCCCTTCTCTATTTAGCGACAGGAGAAGGACAATATGATCGAGGCCCTGGAGACTGCAAAGCTATGATCTAATTCTGAACATGCTGTGGTTGTCGTTTTCCTTGACCATCTCTTTGTCTGTGGGCCTATGCACCTTTGTCAGAGAGCAGCATTCTCATTAGGACTTTGTAAAACCCAGATACATATTAACAAGGCATCCAGAGCTGACCTTTTTTCTGGGAGGGAGATTGCTAATACTCTTAGCAGTGGTTTGTGAAGTCTGCTTTCCTTGGTGAATTTAGGATCAGTTTAGTGTTTAAGATTACTTCTAAATCATGCATTTAATTTTATTGCTTTTTCTTTAGATCTATAGATTTGAGTGAGAGTTAATGCATCACTCATATTTCATTCAGTGATTATAGTGCTTGATACCCTTTACATTCACCTTCTAGAAATGCTTTGGCAGCAGAACTGACTATGCCAAAATGCATAAGAAAGGGTAGAAATAATAAATGCACTATCAATTTGGCTGACACAGTTCAACATTTTAAGTTTTGTTTGTGACCCACTGTTCATCTCTGGCAATTTGAATATACATATGCAGTGTCCTTTTTAAAAATGTGTGGGACAATAAACAGGCTCTAGTGTTATTAGCATAATAAATCTTTACTAAAAGAGTTTTCTTTTATATTGCAAGGGCATGCTGCTGCTGTTCTCATTTAGATATTAAATTTAGAGGTGTGCAAAATTTGTTGAAGTCTGCTGCAAGTCTTAGCAGGCTTGTGGAGGGGATTTTTTTGTGGTGGGGGGGTTTGTGGGGGTTTTTTGTTTGGCTTTTTTTTGTGCGTGTGGCTTCTTTTCTTTTGTGAATGTGTTATCTTATCCCACTGAGACTGCTTATAATAGCATGAATAACTGCACACTGAACCTTTGTCCTTGCTGATGCAGTAGCATCAAACTGTCTAGGCCACTCCTTTATCAAGGTAGTTCAGGATGCTGTAGTTGATAATCCATATTACTAACCATAAAAGGTTGGGAAAAAGGATTTTGAAGACACTTCAGGGCAACAAATTTACATTTTATGTGTTGTGTTTGCAGTAAAGAAGTATCCAGCTCCTTCCCAGGTCCAGAAGAATGGCACAATCATTGCCTGCAAACTGAATGCACTGCTAAAAAGAAACTATAAAAGGTTTTGTTCGGAATGGTTTAAGGGTGTTTTAAGCCTATTAATCTTCTTACTCCTAGTTTGTTTGTGATACTTTTCCTAGCATTGTATTATAAAAGAAGAATATCACTGTTGCCTATGAATTAGTATGGTGGTCTGAAGGGGGCCTAATGATGTGTTTTCCTTCATTCATAGACACAGGTGTTGAACCTGCAAAAGAGGAACTTGTGTGGGTGTTCTTTTTTTCTTCTTGAGAGAGCAAAGCAACTGTAGACATTCAGATGGGTGGTAGAAGTCATTTTTAGATCCTAGTAGATACTGGATATCGGTGGATTTGATAATTTCATGGTGAAGTTTTTAGGATCAGAGAATAGTAAGAAATTACTCTCATTAGAGTCAAAACCACTCTGATACAGACTGAAGAATTTTGAGCTTTAGTTTAGGACCTCCATGTGAAGACGTCAAAAATCATTTGAGTCTCTGCTCCCTTGGGAGTGTGGTGATTTATTTTTCTACAATCGATTAGGAGCTATTGGTCTTGCCCCAGGGAATCTAGAAAAAGTAGGATGTGAAAGTGGGACATAGATTTGCATGAGGGCACTGAGTCCTGACTTCTCTGTGGAAGAACTCGTCTCTCTGAACATGGATGAGAGATTGTTTAGCCACATGTTTCTACAGGTCGCTTCAGAGATTTTTCTAAGTCTAGAGGTGTTTCTGGTTCTCATGTCATACCTCATTTTCTGTCTGGGATTCATTACCAGAATCAGAATTGTGTTTCAAATCATACTGGAAGTACATAGCCTGCCTTTAACATTTCTGAAATGCCAAATGTTTCCTGATACTGACAGAAGCGGTGGAAAGGAGCATCTGGCACCAGGTTCAAGTTTGAAACATACGTGTTCTGAGCAACCAATACTGTGATGACATGAGTGTTTCTGGGGTATCTTCCTGTTCACTCAGCATTTGAAATATAGTGCTGAAATAAACAAATTGCCCCAGTGTCCACTAGGGACTGAAAACCAACCATTCATTTACTTGTGTTAAAGCAACTGTTTGTTCAGGATGTTGTTTCGTCTATTGGTAATGCTGTAGCACAGGATTATTTTGTTTAGAAAAGGCATTCTGAATCCATGCTAGAAGCATCTGAGAGAGAAACTGAATGTGAAGTTTGACACGCTGTATTTTCATGGAGAATATACGACATTTGGGCATTCCAAGAGAAATGTTGAAGTTGTGATATATCCAAGCATAAATAAGCATAAGGAATGCCTTTTCAAAGTAGCCTGGAGAAGTTATGCCATTTAAAATTGGCAAGTTTCATCGCCTTCAATTCTTTGGAAAATCCTGCTCAAATCACGTAAAAAATACATGTTTATCTAATTGAGATCCCCAGACTTTCTTTTCTTCGTTAACAAATGAAAGCTGGGAAAAGATCCTGTCATGCTAAGGTGTGAATATCCATATATCATGAGTCTTCTTTTTGTGCATGGTGGTTGTGGAGGTCTGTGCAAGTAGTGATGATTATCAAAGTTTATGGTTTCAAGACTTACATAGATTCTTTGAGTGTGGTAAGGCAAGAGGCCAAAAGCCTTCATCAGTTGGGAAGGTTGTGTATGGCTATGTGGTCATCTTCTTTTTTATATGATTTATGTTTAGAAAATAGAGGTGGATAAATCTTCTTTGAGCCTTTGTTGGCAAAAGACTGCAAGTCTTGTAACCATTGGTTAGCTTTTCTATGACTTCATTAAATCTTGGCTCAGTGCTTATCTCCTTAAAGTGTGCTGGGCTGTGGGTGATGAGCTGGCATACCATTCTTTGTCAGCTTGTGTAGGAGAATAAATCACTAATTTGCATGATGGTAGAGTCTCAGATTTTCACAAAAGAAAGCTCATCCAGACAAACCCCAAACAACACCACCTTCCCAAGTAACACTTCCCTTGGATAAGAATTCTTTGGGGGAATGCAGTAAAATGAATCCTGAATGTTAGGTGCCATTTTTCAATCTCAACTTTTTTTATCTGCCAGCTTTCTGTTGGAGTTTAATCTATTAAAGTTCCAAATGAGTGTGAATTCCAGTTCATTGCCCACCAATATTATTTAGGCTGTAAGACTTGTGAAATGGATTTTATTGACACATTTGAAAGTTAACCCTCTTCTATACTCCTGTGGCATGGATATTCTCTGAATGCACAGGCTGCAACCTTGTCAAAATCTCTAATGTAAAAACTTTAGAAATGTAAACAAATACTGATGGCTTGGGCCGAAAATAAATTACATTTATCTCACTCAGAATTTGAATTCTTTTCAGTAGATTCTTGAGGAAGTAATTAACAAACTAATATATGATACCAAGGTATTTATTCAGATATTTTACGGCATTAGCTTTTATGTGCAGCCATAAGCACTTGAGACAGAAGTCCTATTCCTACTCATGTCAAAAGTAGTTGTTTTCTTGACTTCAGTCACAGTTTCAGAAAGAAGTGATATCCTCAGCTCCCTTCACTGCTCTTGCTAATAGACCTCATCACTCTCCAGTGCAGTGAAGTCTGTGTGAGAGTTATCCTTCCTTATGAGAGGAAGGGAAAAGTTTGCAATAGGATGAGCTGTCTATACAGCATTAATAAGACACTTTATTTCTTCCCTCCCTCACCCTACCTTCAAAGATGCTATAATGGAAAACAGATATGGTCAACTGCTTCAGCTGTTTCCAATTCTTAATGTGAAAGTTACATTTTTATAAGTAGCTCGTAAAAGAGTAATAAATTCTGATTTGCTAAGAGCCATCTGGTTAATGGATTGCTTCAGAACTATTTATAATATGAGCTATCTATGTAATTAACAGTTAAAGGCACAAGCAGTATGTTTTCTAGGATGCATATTGGCATTGTTTATTAATCCTTTGCAAACAATGTGTGGTTGCATTCTAAATTCCAGATTTTGTTTAAAACAAGTGTAATACTGAGTTAGTAACTTTGAATACCATTTGTAGCTGTATTGTGTCTCCAGAAATTGTCTCCCTTCACCAGTGTGTGCTGTTCTGGAAGGCTTACACCTTGGATTTAAATCTAGTGGTTGAAAACACCAGAAGTTGATGAAGGCAGATGCAGTGATAGGGCCTTAATTTGGTCAGCCTGAGCAATGGATGGTGGAATGCATGGGTGTAAACCTCATCTTCCATTCAGTTGGAAGAACAGAAACACTACGAGAGCTCAAGACAGAGATACAAAACGCAGTGTTTTGTTCTGATGTCTCTACTGACTCCAGATGTGCAGGGCCGAGTTTCAGGTGGGGTTTGGCAGCCTTTCACCCAGTCCAGCCTCACCCCTCCTGCTTGTTTTGGCATACTGTTGCAGCTCTGCAGGGACTCCCATGGCCAACCGCATATGTGGAAAACTCTTAGGAACTACCACAGAGTTGCTGCTGACTGATAGGTTGTCTGTGAGGAAGTGTCACTCTGTCATGATTCAACCACTTCCATACCTTTAGAAATAAAATGAAAAGGACCTAAAGGTGTCAAGTGTTTTTTGTGTCCTTCTTGGTGATATTCAAACCTATATCTGAGAGGTGGAATACAGTATACTACTTCCTTGGGCTGTGAATCCTCTTTGTGGTGCTCAAAAGTCTCCTTCTACTTAAAATTATTTTCCTAAGTGTTTCTTTAAAAGTCCTCCAAAGATCCAGCAAAATAAAAATGCTTAACTGATCTTGTGTGAAAAGAAAAAGACTGCAAGCACGCAGCAATTTCAGAGAAGCTGGCAGGAATTTTTAATGTGACTGAAAGTGTCTGAGTGACAAATTAGTAATAAAAATGTCACTAATTAGACCACAGGAAAATCTTGATAATCAAAACTACTTGGGTGAGACTAAATATATTCAGATGACGGGTAGGCCAGATAATGGGAATCAGCTGAACAGAGAGACAAGCTGGCAGCTTGTTACAAAGGGAGGCTTAGAGAGATGATGGGTGTTTTGAATAAACAAGCACCTAAAGTAATTACAGAAAATAGTCAAAAAGTAGTAATGAAAGGAGAGCTGGATGAAGAATTTTAAATAGTACAGAAATGTCATCTCCTTTGAATGAAGGAGGACAGGGGCAGTGCTAGAACTTTATCGTTTTATTGAGACAAGTAAGCCTGGGAAGTATGGCTTAAACTAGACTGAAATCTGCTCTGTTCTATCAAAATGGATCCTGTGTGCTCAAAGGAGCCTTTTGGATCTCCTGTCCTGCCACCAGCACAAGTTCATGACATGGGTCATCAATAGGATTTGGGTCTGCAGCAGGATAAATTACGTCTTTAAGAGGATTTGGGTTAGCTGGTTTCCTCAGGTAACAGGAGAGTTCTGTGGTAGGAACTAGTGACATACTTCTGGGGAAAGGTAGGAGACACAAGGAGGTTTACTTTATCCTTGAGGCAGCTGGGTTAAAAAATGCAGTTTTGTAGAAAAATGCAGTTTTGTAGAAAATATGCATGTCCAAAGAATAAAGGAAGAATCCAGTGTCAGTATCAGCTACTGTGTTAGGGAGAAAAACCTCCAGTCTTAGGGGAATGTCTTTTAAGCAGGAGCTTTTTGATTCATTGATTGGTAAGTTGAACTGACTTACAGGGATGCTGTGATCCTTAAACTCATTTGTTCTGCTGGTTCTAATGCTGCATTTTTGTCATTCTTACCATCCCTTCTCAGGTGAGACTGTGGGAGAAGTAGTACATTAAGTACCTAGTTTAGTGTTTTCATGTGAAGCAAATTTATGGTGTGGGGTGAAAGGGCCTTTGGTACGGAAAAGAAAACAACCTTGAAAAACAGTGCTATAGAACATGTAGGATAAAATGGCTCTGCTATGAGTGTCAGCTTTTCAGCTGAAGCTAGTAGCTTCTCAATCACTATGTCATTGTGAAGGGTATGTATTATAAGGGGTGCAAGTTTTATTTCCAGCTTCAAGATGATGCTTACGCCCTCCAGAAAATAAATTGGGTGAAAACAACCTTATTCTGTTTTTCAGAATTTTTTTTTTCATAGCTGATCCAGCTTTGCCACACCATAGCAAGACTAAACACAAATGTGATTCCTTTTGTCTTTTCCAATTTGCTGTTATAATCGCTGTGATGCTGTACTGGTGTTACTGAACTTCTATGCTGCAGTAGGATCATTTGTAATGATGGCAATCACAACAGACATTACTGCTACACAAGCGCTGATCTATTCTTGAAAATACCACTTTTTAACACCGTTTGATTTGCACCATCTGCATTATATGTCCAGTGGTCTTTCCTGGTGAAGGGAGAGGCAGAGACACCTCCAGAAAGGTGACTCAGAGTGCTGACACTAACATACTGACCCAACTCACCTTGCTGAGTAGTCTCCTAGCTTGTCCTTCTGATTGCTGTGCAGAGATTTTTAGGATCAGTTCGGCAGGATGAATGAGGGTCAGCATGTGTATTTGAACCGTTATTCCCCTTGATACTTGTAAGACCAGGGGTTTTTTTCGGCGTGTCTTCCATCTGACATATAGAAGCTTGCCAATGGAAGAGTATCCATTTTTTACATCCCCTGCGTGCCCTCAGCCTGGCTTCAACAATACAGCTCTTCCTCACCCAGGGCCACCCTTTCATTCACATTATGCTTCGTAAATAGTTAATATCTGGATGTTTCAGGCTTCTCCCTGGAGAACCTTGCATTCACTCACCAAGAATTTACTCACAAATTGGTATCATGCTTGAGCAGTCAGTGGATGCTTACACCAGAGGTGGCTGTGACTTCTGATTGAGATCATATCCTCGCATCTTAATTGATAACTGGAGAAGAAGATGGGATTCATATTTAAATAGACTTCTTAGGAATGTAGTCAGCTTTTCAACTAGCTAGTAGCTTCTCAGTCACTATGTTGCTGTAAAGGGTATTTATTATAATGGGTGTGAGTTTAATGCCAGCTTTAAAATAATGCTTACACCCTCCATAAAGAAGCACAGTCTTGCTTCCAGAAATGAACAGATTTCCCACAGGGAAATCATGAGTGAACTAATTGGGCTTTTATGGTTATCTTGTTGCAGTATATGCAACCATAATTTATGCAACCATAATTATTCACAAATTTGCGTCTGCCTTACCTCCATGATGAAGGAAGTGTGTGTAGATTATTTATGCACCTGGAGTAACTCAGTAAAATATTAAATGAGCTTGTCTGATGCCGATAGATGACGGTCATTTTACATAAGGACACAGTGCTGGTGGTTATGAAAGACAGGCTGGTTGAGGTAAAGGCTGATCATGCACAAAGAGTGCTGTGAGTTAACAGATCAAATTTACACTTCAGTTCCCTGTTGCACCAGTCCTGCAATTTTGGCAGGTGCTTGGGTGACTTCAGCAGCTCGTGAGTGGGAACACTGGCAAGTCAGAACCTGTGCAAGTATTTAACGTAGCACTTCATAATTCATATTCCTGCATTTGCAAAAAAATATTTTGGTAAAGGGTATGCACTAGATAGTGCGAACTCTTTTCCGTGAATCCACATAGAATGAGTGCAGTAATTACCTAGAAAATTTCTAACTTAAAAGAATTTATCTGCTTACTAAGTCAGTGGTGCTTGAGATATCCAGTATTAAAAAATTATGTATTTCAGTATATACAAATGTACAGTTTTCATCTATGTTTTCTCTTAGGTCCATATTGTGGCAGGGTAGCACAAGTCTTTCCATACACTAGCAATCCTTATATCCACTTGTGGAACATTCTTTTGTTGAGCAGCTTTCTAAAGTGCTTCTTCCTTGGGTCCAAGTCATTTCCATTACTGAGCAACTTATAGCCATGGAGAATTCCTGCATATATATATATTTAAATCATCAACAAATAAGAAAATAGGTAAAACCCACACCTAAAACAAGAATCACAAGATACTCCCCTTTTAATGATGTTAAGTTTCTCCAACTTGGAAACGTTAATAATTTAGATACTTGTATTTTGGCTAGTGGTTGTTTAATGCCAAAAATAAATTTAAGTTGTGAAAAGCCACTAGGCAATACATTAAAAGATTCTTAAGAACATCAAATCAAAGTTGCAGTCTGGGACAGGCTAATGATAACTGAAATCAAGCAAATGAGCAGGTTGTTAAGGAATCTAGCTGGTTTATTTACAGACACAGGACTTTTTCCTTAACTGGTCGTTGTTGGTGAATGCCAGTGCAAAATGAGAAGGCATTCTAGCAACATGGGTATTTTTTGAATAGCGAATAACACTCTCTGATATATGTCTGTTAAAGAAAATAAAATAAGAGATCCCCATGAAGTTGGCTGTGAAGTCCAGAAACTTCACAGTTAGGGTGAAGAGTAAAGCATTGGATTGTTCTGGCCATAGCTCAGTGCAAAACGTTTCCTACAGCCTGTCCTTGACCACACCACAGTTCGTCCTTTCACATAAATAAGGCTGTTGCTCCCCAAGACTAGTCTAGGTGCACAAGCCAAGGTGCACTGTGCCTATGTGTGGGGATGATGTTGCAGTTCTTTGTGCCAGCTATTGTTAACTGCTGAGAATTAATAAAATAGCCCGTTTCTTCTACATCCGTGTAAAGTTACATCACATAAGAGATATGTGATTATGCTGTTTTTCTTTCAAAACAAATTTTGAATTGATTGATCAATTTATATTTATGTTGAGAGAGGGATAGAAGTATCAAAATAATAAGGTGCACTAGGCTTTGTGGATATAGGTAGCTAGTTGAAAGCGAGAGACTGGTGTTACCGCTAGTTTCTCACCTAGTGTCTCACTGCAATTGTGGCATAAGTTTTCAGCTTGACACCAGAAAACCCACCTTTGTATGAAACACTGATTGTCAACTACAGAAAAGAGATTTTTAGATGTTCTATTCCTTAAGAGAACTACCAGTATTGCGTGGTTGCCATTTTCCTTCCCCACTCTCCTCTGTAACAGTTAACAACCAGCTCATCCTTTTTTGTTATTTTTCTCAAATGTGATACATGTTCACACCCGTATTGATGAAAATAAATAAAACAGAGCTGTGATGGCTGACTCTCCTTTAAAAAGATGCAATGAAAATCAATGTGTGCTAAGTGCAAGTGGATAGAGAGAGTGAAGCATTGTAATGAAGTTTTGTGTAACCTGGCTAATGGCAACAAAAACCCATAACAATTATGTGCGTGTTCTCTTTAGAAGAAAAAGAAGGAAGAGGTTTCTGTTCCTGAGATGAAGTGGAAAGCTCCCTTTTAAAACCTTTCTAATCTAAAAGAAGACAGATCTATCTTTTAGGTTTTTTTATGGTCTCTGATCTCATTAGTTGTTGCTGGAAATAATTAAAACCCATAGCAGAAGATCATAATGGAAGTTAGGACAAAATAATAAAATTGAGTACAATAATGTAGGCTTTTAGATATTGTTGCATATTGTTGTACATTATCCGATTGATTCTTCTCCACTCTACAAAAGGCTTCCTTATCAAAACTGAACCTTGTAGTGCAAAAAAAAAAAAAAAAAGAAACTGATGGTATCCCTGATTACTTACTCCTTTTCTTTCTAATTCTGTGAAGGAAATTGAAAATTAAAGTTAGGGCACAGAGAATAGAGGGCTGACACCAATCCTAGCTTAGGAAATACTTTGATATGGTGTGTACTGTTGTGCTTCTGTAGTTTAACTAAAACTGAGTATGCCCTTCATAGGAGGGGAGTTGGGTATTTCTTTTTTGTTTTAATGAAAGAAGTTTTTTCATTCATGTGAAATCTGGAAGTGCCTTGTTTTAATTTCTACTACTAGTGAACTACTAGCATAGTGGAAAGTATGGGATGTGGTCGGTCTCTGGCTCAGTCTTTTGAGCTAGCATTTATTCTGTGGGTTAAATTTTTCAGGGGAGATCCAATCGAGATTCCACAGTTCATTAGGGGTTTGAATATGCAAGAGAAGAATGCTTGTGTGCTACCTGAAGATTTATTAATTGTCAGTATATATAAAAACAAAGTCAACTTACTATGATTCTGTGCATCACAGAGAATTGCTCCTTTGGTGGTCATTTGATGGACAGGCCCTTAAAATTTGCTGTTGCCCACTGGAGTGTCTCACATGAAAATTTTATACCACCTCTTGGCTCACTTTCACTGTACTTTATTGTTTTAAACGTTCTAGCACTGTCATTCAGTGGCTGAATTTGGCAGAAGCAGTATGAGCGTGCCATCAGACAGTATGCTGCACTCACAAAAGCAAGCGGTTGTGGTCACTTGGACCCCTCAGAGCTATGGAGCAAGAGGGAATGGTGCTCTGCCTGGATTTCCTACTGTTGTTGCTTTGAATGAAAAAGGCTTTGTGTGTTCTTATATATAAAACCACACGTAACAAAACCAAGAAGTAGCAGGAAATCACTCTTTTCTAATTCACTCTACTCTGCTTCTAAAATGCCATCTTTTCAAGCTGTAAGTCTCAAGCAAGGCAGTGAATGAGTAGATGTTACCTGGGATGATTTTTGAAGACTCAAGTGCAGATCAGTGAGGGAAGTGACTTCTGAAGTTAAGTGTTTTGCATTGCTAATATTGTGTACCTCTCTTTGCTCTGACCTTGCTGGCAGCCAAACCCAGAAGGAGCTCTTATCTTTCCTTCTCCTTCAGTCTCCATTGTGAGTCTTCTCCACTTAAAATTATAATAGATTTTACTCCCCTCTTGAGAATCTGTTGAAGGCAGCTACAGCTGGAAATTTAAAGGATTCTCGATTCCTATGGGGCTGGCAAAGCTGTGCTTCACCAACAGGTATCATGCACCTGTATGTGTGCAGCAATAAGGCTGTCACTCCCCAGGGAGTTTTTTTTGTTTAAGAAGACTCAGAAGAGAATAATCCCTTTCATATGTCCACCTTTTCCTGACAAAGTGGTGTAAGCCGAGCAGCAATGAGGCTGGACTTAAACACTGAGTAGCTAATACCATGACTGAAAGAGCATCATATTAGCCTAATTGTTCTCAAAAAGGTGGTATGTCCCACCGAGTACTAGAAATGTTACTGAACCATTGGAGGAAAACATCTGCTTATAGTGACTGTATATATGGTGTTAAGAAAGAAACATGTTAGTAGATGCAGGCTTTGTGGAAAGTTCTTTTCAGACTCACTGAATGACATCTGCAAAATTGCAACTTTGCAGTATAGTAATTTTATCAAAGTTATGAAGATATTATCACAGCTTCCAGATTCAAAACCGTAGGAGAGCTTCCAGTCAAGATTTTTTTTCTTGCACTAAGACTCATCTACAGCCTTTTGGCTGGTGACAAGAGGATTTGAAAGTGGGATATGAATCAAGCAAATGCCCCTCTTCTCTGGCAATGTAGAAGAGACCTTAGAGCAGTGAGTAGGGTGTTTGTGAAAATGCAACTGCTTTTCAAATATCTTGGTTTAGCTTATGTACATTTTATGTATATAAGTGAATACTGAATGTGTGTTATCACTGAATAGACCGAGACTCACAAGAATGACAAAACCTAATCTGCAATGAATAAACTCTTTTGAAATAAATATATGGGTTGAAGGAGATAAATGGGGGGGAAAGGAAGTTGTTGTCTATCTACTAAACATGCCAAAGTGTATTACCACAAGAATGACTCATGCTGGTTCTTCCTACTTATTCTAGTAACTGAAGCAGCTAGCAGAACATCATCTTTGTTGTTTTGACCTCAATTAATTTGATTTCTTGGTAGCAGTGCAAAACATCTTAATAGTTGTTCAGTAATGTTATTGAGTATTAAGGGCTCTTAGTGTTCCTAAAAAAATAAGACAACCTGGACCTCAGAAATGAATGCTTAATATGCACAATATCAAAATGTGCATTCATGCATAAATTAATCACATTTTTTGACAGAAGTGGGACTACAGTCTGTCTGCTAACCATGCATGAAGCTCACCACTTCTAGCTGGTTTTATCTACCATAACTTTTGTGGGCCATCTACATAAAATTGAGTAGGAAATACAAATTCCACTTACGTCAGTAATACTGAGTTCTCTGGGTTTTCTGTGGCTGAAGGAGGTGATTTATGCCTTTGCAATTCAAGGAGGCCAAATATCTTGGCAGTACAGTGGATGTTTGTGTACATAGTGTGTATTGAAGTTCATAGGAGTTTCCAAATTCGTATCCAGCACATAAATTGATGGAGTGAGTTGTAGAGTGTGCTATTGCTTCCGCTTCTGTTGTAATCTTCGTGGGAACATCTTAATAGCTGTACAAAGTGACTAAATTCCAGCTAGCTGTATAAAAGCCAATGCTGAATAAGTGAGTATGAGATTTAATAGAAATGTAGTGAGTGATTCAGTCAATCTTATTCATGTAGGAAGCAAGTTTAATGGAACTTGGATAAAAAAACTCTGGGTCCCAGATGTGGTGTTAACTCAAATAGTCAATTTGCAGGAAATGCAACACAAAAGAGAAGGAACGATATTTTAAATGTTTCTCATGTGGCAGAAGACAACTGTGCAGGTTCTCATTTGTAATAAAAGCAGAAGACTACAGACATCTTCATCCTGCTCCCAACTTAAGTATATAGCTGGACTGAACTGGTTACCTGATTCTTTACTGATAGCATGCACATGATGTCAGTTCATGAATGGCATAAAAAATAGTAACATCAGGAAATATGAGCATCCATGGGAATACTATGCAGTATAGCTAACAACAGCAAACAAAAATTAAAGCCTTTCTCTTCTAGAGTGAGTGCCTAGGTTTTCAGCTAGACACTACATAAGTAAGTAAATCTTAGCCAGTTGTGTAATAAAATATGTGCAGTGGTATAAGGAATAATCAAATCAATTCAAACCTCCTAGTTTATGCCTAGCACTAAATTTTAATTATAACAACATATAAATATTAATAGTATAAATAGCATGGCCCAATTAAAGCAAACATTTGTATTGAGACTAGGACAGTGCATTTCTGTGTTAATGTTTATTTCAGATATTAGATCTAGATTCTGTAATTCTGATTACTTGAATGCTTTAATTGTAAACTGTCTTGCATTTGCTTATATTTTCCATAATTCTCTCAGAGGAATTTTAAAGGTCTTTTGTGGTTGCATGATGATCTTAAACGAGACTTGGTCATAAGCATTCAGTGGCATTGGAAATATATGCAGGGAGAGCAACAAAAAGGCATATTCCTCCTTGTCTCCAACTGGCAGTGTTCTAGGAATTTCTGATGCCAAGAAAGTTCAGATTTGGCAGTGCTGAGAAGACATTTCAGAACATACAAAGAACAAAGTGTTTGGCTTTTGTGGGGGGGATTCTGCTTTAGCTGAGATGTATTTCAGAGAAGTTTTGTGGTTTTTACTTGCACAGTAACCAATCTATCAAGTGCTTTCAATGAAGCGTTGATTGCAACGGAACCTGCAGTTCCATATAATTAGCATTGACTAGTAATTTCTTACTTGAAACTGTACATAGGTTTGAAATGTGGGAGCATATTGGAATAACCGCCCTGCTGCCTAATGCCAGGAATACACAAGGAGATACTCAGATTTTGGAGTTGACTTTGCCATTATCTTTTGAGTACAAGTGTTGCCAACATGTGGAGGCTGGGTGACAAGAAGCAGGACTCTGTGGTTACAGATGTTGGCATTGGATGTGTAGCATGGTGTAAGATCTCTGATTATTTCTAAGATCCAGCTGGATGTATGATACTTTCGAGGGACTATCAAAATGGGTGTATAAAATTATCAGAGAAAAAGAGATGGGGTAAAGGGTAGAAAACATCAGCAGTGAAATCAGGAAGGTTATGAAAACTGTCTCTGAGGCATCTCTGATGCACAAAAAATGCCTGTCTTTGAGGATTTGGATGTTTTTCTTGCAGTACTCAGGGCAAAAGCAGAACCTGCATGTTCCTGCGAGTACACACAGCACCTCGCACTCTTCTCATCAACACTTTCCATCCGCGAGGACAAAACCAGGGCCAAACATGGAAGAAACACTCCTCTGGAAAAATTTGCATCTTAAAGACTTCCTGTCCTTAGATGCAGAGAAACATGCTAATGGTAGGAGCAGATGGCTGTCTGCAAGAAAAAAAAATGGGTCTGGGATTAAAATGGGGACCTGGGGAAATTCACTGTGTGTGTAGAGCAGCCGGAGCAAACAGGCTGCATTTGTCTTGTTAAGCATTCACAGACCTTCCACCACAAGGTGCCTTGAGAGCTTGAAATGCTGCAGTGTTGGTTTAAGGTTGAATATATATATATAATTAGCATTTATAGGTATCAGTAGTTAAGTGTACCATCTGAATCTAGTTGGCATCTTGTCTTGTTTTATCCAGTTCACTTACATGTTGTTCCTAAGTTATCAGCTTCTTCATTAATTGTCTTACTGGCTGTCATATGGTCCTGTTGAAGAGAAAAGTCTATTTGGGGAGCAAACATGCTCACTTGTCATGGTGGGTCAGGACACACTTCAAGCATGACCACTGCCATTGGATGTAAAAGCATGTAAAACCTGTTGGCAGCTTGTTCTTCAATTTATTTATTTTCTTTCCCCGCTACTGGGAATCTTTGAATGACGGTACCTGCTATGAAGGTTTGAGTGCTAATTGTTTTTCACAGTTACTCCCCTGTGTATCTGTCCCTGAATTTCTGCAGCTGAAAGAACTAAAGGTAGTAAAGCAAATGCCAAAGGTGCAACTCCCGCGGAGAATATTTTCTTCATACTTTTATATATGTCTGTTACCATGTAACCCCATTTTTCCGGCTGGACATGATATAAAAAGTGATAGTGCAGTATCCTGTTCTTCAATTTTGAGAAATAAGAGGTCTGACTACCCTGTTTCTCTGCAAGAGCATCTTCAGCTCTGGATGCCAGCTCTGTCTTCCTCCTCTTCTCCTTTCCCCTGGCTCAAAATCCATGTCATTCAGCATGGAGAAGAGAAGGCTTCAGGGAGACTTCATTGCAGCCTTCCAGTACATTACAGGGGCATATAAAAAGGAGGGAGAGGGACTTTTTATAAGGGCAGATAGTGACAGGACAAGGGCAATTGTTTTAAATGAAAGAGGTCAGGTTTAGATTAGATGATAGGAAGAAATGTTTTACTTGGAGGGTGGTGTAGCACTGGAACAGTTTGTCCAGAGAAATTGCAGATGCCTCATCACTGGAAGTGCTCAAGGCCGGGTGGGAGAGGACTTTGAGCAACCTGATCTAGTAAAAGATGCCCCTCCCCATGGCAGGGGATTGGAACTGAAAGATCTTTAAGGTCCCTCTCAACCTCAACCATTCAAGGATTTATTCAGCAACTTGGATTGATACCTCTTGCCAAAAAAAGCCACCCTGTATTTCATAAAAAGTAAGAAAACAAAATCCGCGACATACCATTGGGCTGCCTTCACGTGATATATGAAAAGTAGGAGTGAAAAAAATGCCAGTGTTTCTATCAGTAATTTAGATGGATGATATCTTCAAGAGGATCAGAGGATACTAGATGCTCTGACAATTGAGACAGAAAAGCCCCAGCTTTGACCTCCAAATATGTGCTTTCACTTAGGAAACTGGAGGTCTCTGCTAGTGTTGATTAGGAAAGATTAGTACCTATCAAGAAATTGTTAATAGCAAACTTTGGGTTCAGTGTCATTTAAAAAAATATAATATAGGGGAAGAGGAAGGTTTCATTAGCAATAAGAGATTATAAGCAGCCAGTTTTGACAAAAAGAGCTTCGCTGAAGAACACAGTCTCAGCCTCTTCTATTATCAGGCTATGTTTGTTTTCTAGTTCCACATTTCTGCTCCCTTACCAATCAAAGCCCTCCCTGAAACTTTCTGTGGATGCTCTTTTTGCTAGTATCATATATGAGAACAGTAATACATGCTTTTAAAACCTTCTGCGCTATTTCAAACTACTTCTCAAGGACCCATAGAAATCCTAATAAATCCTAATCAATAGCAATTGCTAATAAACCAAAAGATATTTGTGGTGACTATCTGTATGGTAATACCATTTTTTAAATAAACTGGCAGAGCTGAATGCTGGATTGATCAAACTTTTTGGTGTGAAGACTGTAGTTGTGTGTGACGCTCTCTTGCAGAGTCAGCATAGCTTTGCAAATAACAAACCTTCTTGAGCTGTAGTCTCACACATCTCTTTGCAGGCTTCTCCTTTTCCTTCATGTCCATTCTGCAACCCTGACAGGAGTCTGATGAGTTCTGATTCCTGCTCTCCATTTCTGTTATGGATCTGTTGAAGGTACTGGGTTCAGAAGTCCGGAGGGCACAGTAGCACAGAAGTATTATATGACTAATTTGTAGCAAGTGGTAGTATATGTCAGTTTTATGCTGTCAAAAGATATACCTTGGGGGTGATGTGTTTTCATTCTCATCGCTGTGTGAAGTAAAGATATTAATTGCTGAGGCAGTTTCCAGTATCTGATTTCCTCCCTCCAGGAGAGCTTCAGCTGCTGTGGAGCTGGCTGGCTGGCCATGTCTGAAGTTTCGCTTTCAATTACAGCTAAGGATAAATTTGCTGGGCTTTTTTTTTTCTTAAACATTTGAGATACAAGTTTTTAAGGTGAAAGTAAATGTGCACGGTGGCTAGGTGAGTGTAACGACAAAAGCCATATCACTTACTTCTGAAGCTTGGCTGCCAGTTTTTCCTCAGCTGACTAAACTTTAAAAGTAGGTTGCATATTTCTGCCACAGCCTTCTTCATGCACTTTTCATCATTTTGCAAGGAGGTAGTTTTACTAGTAGTCAAAGCAGTATGCATTGTAGTGAGGGAGATAAATCAAACTGCTTCTAATTTATCTCCCCAAGATTGGTGAGAGTTTTGCTTTGGAGTGTTTTTGGGGAGTTTTTGTTCACTTGTCTTGAAAGGGAAGATAGAAAGAAACTTGACTGTTGCTGTAGGTCTAAGGAGAAAGAAGCACCACCTTTACTCATTTGAGAACAGTGGATCTGGAATGCTATTGCTGTGCAGTGATCAAAAGGGGAGGAGAGGCAGGAGCAGCAAGTGAAAAATGGCTTTTGGTTTTCAAAATAAGCTGGTAGCAAGTAGGAGGATGGAGTTTTGAACTGAAAGATTTTCAAAATGACAAAATGATCTTCAAGCTTCTATATTTTCCACTTCTATGGTGTTGGCCTTGGGTGGTTGCATTCCTGGAGCTGTCTGATAGCAGCTCAGAGCTCTGCATGGCTGGATCAATAAAACATATCAAATAATGTCGGAAACCTGCAAGCAAAGCACTTTTACCTTTTCTATACAGTGGTTTCTTTTCAGACATGTTATTGTCCACTACTACAGCATGTCATGAAACTTGGGAGCGCTCAGGGGTGTATTGAGAGGCTAAGTTAGACCATGTTAAAACAACGTGTAAAAGCCTGGTGTGAAAACCTCAGAGGTTTCTCTTACGGAGAGAATTTACCACAGACAGCTGGCAGAGGAAGGGATAGGAATCATAAAAGCAACCTTTTCTCTTTGTCTTTTCTTCCACATTCCTCCATTTCCAGAAGGGAACAAGACAGTAGTTGCTGTTTTCTGGGTTTGTAGCTCTGTTTCACTCACATCTGTCCCCTGCATTAGATGTGAAGAAAAGAGTCACAGAACAGCCAGAAGTTGGTTTGGTTTGGGTAGCTATGGGTTCAGGGACGCTGAGGAGGATGAGGAGTAAAGTTTTGCAGCTATTTGTCATTCAGGTGATGTGGAAATGGTAATGTGTGAGGTCTATTCCCGACTGTCTAAGACAAAATCCTGCATTCACCTGACAAGCAAACCCACCAATTCTCTATGCAGAGCACCACAGGATGCATTATCCTTGTGTATCTGAGGGAGTTAAGGGATGATGAGACTGAATATTGCAATGATCCCTCAGTGACTCTGCCTCTCCCAATGAAGACAGGAGTAAGCAGGTGTGCAGCTTATTTTCAGGATGACCTAACACTTTGGTTTAAGCAGCCACCACTGTTTTCTTAGCAGCTGGGGGGATGTGTGACTGTGGCAGCACGGTCGGTGCTACGTGTAGCGTGGTATCACTCTAACACAGGAGCAACACTGGAGCTGCAGTGGCTGACAGGTGGAAACCTCAAGTGTGAAAGAAGCATTGGAATCTCTTCCTGACAGTTGCCTTGGGATACCACAGAATGAAATGACAACTAGAATCTGTTCGGCCCCTGTGCTGCGTTTGGTGCAGCGCTAATCCTTCACAAGTTTCTGGCCAATAAAGACTTGTTTATGGCATGATGTATATTAAGGTATTTTGTGTATGTGTCATTTCAGGGATAATATTGCTACATAACACTGCATATTAAATAACAATAATTTGTTATTACTCTTTAGGATAGCCACTTAAGTACTCTGAATTGGGAGGTCAATAAAAGGTCAGGGTGTGAAATGACTTTCCTGGAGTCACAAAGGCAATACAGCTGTAGAAGAGTAGCCAACTGTAGCTCATTACTCTCGGTTTCATCCTCCTGCTGTGAAAGCAAGCTCATTATTCTTTGTGTTCAGGTATTTTTTAAACAGGCATGGTCTGTCTAGTAGGGCTTTGATAGAAATGTGTATATTCCTTCTATCCATGTGTTAATCACATGATCGGTATTCCACGCTCATATGCACCGATTCTCACAGTGTCACTCTACTCATTTGTGGGTTTCCTGCAGGGGTTCTTGGCTTGGCTACAAACTTAATTGTTTTCCACAAGGCAAAACTCCCTCTTCTCTAAGCTCTTCTTCCAACAACAAATGTTGTTAATCATATATTTATTGTACCCTTTGATTCAAGGCGTTTGATAAGCATCCACACTTCTTTGAATGTATCTGCCTTGGAATTTATATACCGCAAGTAATGTGGCAGCAAAGCTACATGATGTTCTGTACCAATAGGGCTATTTTTGAAGTACTTTACTGGATGATTTCCTGTCATCATCTTCCATTTACCTTTGTTTTGGTTGCAGCCTGTTAGTGACAAACAGACTTGTTTTGGGTGAAAATTCACTACTAACTTAATTATCTTTTATTCAGTCCACTGGATTGCTGCAATAAATGCTGATTGCTATCTCAGTCTCTTTCTTACCCTTTCTGCATTTGCGCTGCAGATTGTCTGCTAAAAATGTGCCAAAGCTTTTTTTTCGTTTGCTCTGAATATCTTGACTACAGTATTCATGATTGAGCCGATCCTTTAGAATTTGCAATGTGGAGTTGCAGTATTGGTTTTAGAGTGAGAAAAGGGCTGCAGTCAGACAAATGTTTCTACTTGAGATTGCATATCTCCTGTAGTCCTTCTGCATGACCCTTATTACAGGAAACGTTCACATGTGCCTTCCAGCATTTTAAGCTGGAATCCCAAAAGGCCCTTGTTTAGAAGCTTAATTAAGATTTTGGTGTATAAGTGAATGTCAGTGTGATTCCTTCTCCCCATGTTGTGTTGAGCACCAGCATGCTACTTGTTTGTCTCAGCTTTGACCTCTGTGGATAGAAGATGAATGCATTAAGTCGTAAACTGGTAAGAAAATATCTGTAGTCTTTTGTGGAGTAAACTTAGTTTTACTTAGTTTTGGATCTTTATTTTTCTTTTGTTTAAAATCCTACATGCTACGCAAAGCCAACTTTCAGGTTGTCATCCAAGTCATGCTGTTTTCTCTTCCACCTCAGCAACAAGAAGTGCTTTCCTTGACTCATGCTGTGATCTGTACCTGCGCTTCTGAGAAACATGACCTGACTGTGCTTGGAGTACTTCAGACTGAAAGTTTGACCCGTGACTAAAAGTGGTTGAGAATCATGTATTTATTTATCCTCTCATGCCGTTGTCACAGTTGGCTTAATTTCTTACGTGAAAGTTAACTTGAAGTAAATTTTCTGGGTTGTACTGTCTGTGCCATAGCTTATGTTGTACTCATAGAAAGAGCAGTTTTCATTCAAATCTATCGATTTTGCTTGTCCTTGATTTTCAGTGCTACCTGCAGCTATGAAAAAACAGTGCATCGGGGTATGCCGTGAAATGACCTCCGAGAGGGCTTTGGAGGTGGCAGCCTGGCACTAAGTTTCTAAACCTGTATTTAGGAACTTAACTACTTACACTTTGCTAGCAGAGAAGAACATTGTGGCTCTGTTAGGCTTAGCTGGTTCTCAGAGCAAGTCTCCTCTGATATGTTGTTTCAGGTGTGAAATTCAATGTTTATAATCTGAGAGTGTTCCCTTAAAACAGTTTTTATTACACCTGTGCATTTTTTTAGTGTGCAACTCTGTTGCGTGACCAATCTTTTTGCTTTTCAAGTGTCTTTTATACATAGTGGCACATTGATATACTGTCACATCAATAAATTAAGTTTAGGGACTAACCTAAATAAATGCCAAAATCATTAGCAGTTAATTAACCTTCTGTATTTCTCTCCAAATTGACTTTGGTTTAATTGACGATGTGGGCTCAGTTCACTTGCTCTGTGCTCATACAAACAAACAAAACGTTCATGACACAGAATTGAATGATGTGGTGGGGGAAGAGGGGAAGTAAGGAAGAGAATGGAAAAGATGCATGAACACATCTCCATCAAAGAGTACTAGGAGCCAAATATTAACTGTGTGGTTGGGGCAGCAGAGCTGGGAAAGCGTGGGTGATGTTTGGGACTTAACTGTGCTTCGCTTGCCCCTGGCACCCTGTAAGAATATCCTGTTGGGCTGGGTGGCAAAAGTTTCAGCTTACTAGGGTTTGTTTTGGAATTGTGGTTATATATATTTATTTTTTTTTAACAACAACAAACTTTAAGTTTCCTAAACAGGCATGATAGCTCATAAAAAAATATTTGCTTTTAAGTCAGCGAGAGGCTCTTGAAGCTATGTTCATTCATGTGTTGTTATTGAACTTAATAATAGATGATCTTTTTTTATTCTTGTCCCTTGCTTCCAAATCACAGATGGAGAGCATAGTTCATCTAAGCTTGCTAGAGAGCATGAAAATGGTGACTTAGTGTTTCTTCTCTGGCATGACCTTAATTAAAGGCGGCGTTTGTTTGATGTGTATGGCTAAGTGTGAAATGACTGTGGTTGCTTAGGTACTGGAGTGTTTTGTGCCCTCATCTTGGAACCTGTGCTGGGTACTCGGCCTCTGTTATGTTGTGCTCTCAGCAATGTGTTGGTTGCAGACCACAGCAGAGGTCTTGCCTACATCATCCCAAGGAGGATTCCATGAGGCTCCACATGTGTGCAAGTGGTACTGATGTGAATGATTTTCGAGATCTGACCTGAATTTGACTTCATGGTCACGGCAGTTTGTTAATGCTCTACTGCAAAATGAACCTTTTGGAGCTGTGCACCATTGAGTCAGTCCTGCTCCCTTGCATCATGGGGAAATTTCTCTTGTAGGGAAACCACAACTCCCTGATTGTGACTGCTCTGTGTGGGATGCTCATTGTACTGATGGCATAAAGTATTTTTTAATAACTTTTATTAAAAAGCTTGATTGCAGAATCACAGAATTATTTAAGTTGGAAAAGACCTCTAAGATCATTGAGTCTAACCTTTTACCAGACCCCATCTTGTCAATTAGACCATGGCATGAAGTGCCACTTCCAGTCGTTTCTTGAACAGCTCCAGATGGTGACCTCACCACCGGCCGGAGCAGTCTATTCCGATGTTTAACAACCCCTTCCATGAAGAAATTAATCCTGATGTCCAGCCTGAACCTTCCCTGGCACAACTTGAGAGTTACGTCCTCTCATCCTGTCACTTGCTACCTGGAAGAAGAGACCAACCCTTACTTGGCTACAACCTGCTTTCAGGCAATTGGAGTGATAAGGTCTCCCCTGAGCTTTCTCTTCTCCAGGCTAAACAACTTCAGCTCCCTCAACTGTTCCTAATAAGAATTACCCCCCAGACCCTTCACCAGCTTTGTTGCTCTTCTCTGGACACGCTGCGGTACCTCAATGTCTTTCCTGTAGTGAGGGGCCC
Source organism: Cnemophilus loriae (assembly GCA_013397755.1). NCBI lineage: Eukaryota > Metazoa > Chordata > Aves > Passeriformes > Corvidae > Cnemophilus > Cnemophilus loriae. The sequence goes on from VZTF01008135.1 coordinate 2,088,267, forward strand.
AAAACTGAACATGGGATTTGAGATGCAGCCTCACCAGTACAGGGGTGTAATCACTGCCCTGGTCCTGCTGGCCACACTATTTCTGAAACTGGCCAGGATGCCATTGGCCTTCTTGGCCACCTGGGCACACTGCTGGCTCATGATTAGCTGCTGTTGACCAACACGCCCTGGTCCTTTCCCGACAGGCAGTTTGCAGCCACTGTGTCCCCAGCCTGCAGCACTGCTTGGGGTTATTGTGGCCGAAGTGTAAGACCTGGCACTTGGCTATGTTGAACCCCATAGTGTTGGTCTTGGCCCGTTGATCCAGCCTGTCCAAATCCCTCTGCAGAGCCTTCCTACCCTCCAGCAGATCGACTTGATGTCATTGACGAATTTATACTTTACTCCCTCATCCAGATCATTGATAAAGATATTAAACAGGACTAGGCCCAATACAGATCCCTGGGGGACACCACTGGTGGCTGGCCACCAACTGGATGTAGCACCACTTGCCATCACTCTCTGGGCTGAGCCATCCAGACAGTTCTTAATACAGCAAAGAGTGCACCCATCCAACGCATGTTGTGCCAGCTTCCCCAGGAGAATGTCATGGGAGACAGTATCAAAGGTTTCCGGATGTCTACTTAGACAACATCCACAGCCTTCCTCTCATTCACCAAGCAGGTCACCTGGTCATAAGAGGACATTGGGCTGGTCAGGCAAGATGTACCTTTCCTAAACCTGTGCTGGCTGGGTCTGATCCCCTGTTTGACCTGTAAGTGCCATGTGCTTGCACTCAAAATAGTCTGTTCCATAACCTTCCTTGGGACCAAGGTCAGGCTGACAGGACGGTAGTTTACTGGATCCTCCTTCCAGCCCTTCTTGTGGATTGGTGTCACACTGGTGAGTTTAACCACCCTACTGAATAAGTATGATTCAAAAATAATTGTCAGGAACACTGTTGAAAAAACATCTTTCACTTGAGAACTTTGTTTTCCTTGTTTTACTGCCTCATAAATAAATATTGCTATACTAAAGTTCTTCAACTAGTTTAGCATAATCAATTACCTTGAATTTTACCACAGTTAATATCGAGATCCATATACCTAAAAGATTAATCAAAATATTTCTGAAAGAGCATTTGCTGTTGAAAAGATACTGTATTGACAATAAATATCTATCTCTGCTTCCACAAGAATCTTACATAAATATAGAAAGGTTTTTCTCTTATTAGAAAGAATGCTAAAAATATTTTAACTTAGTAGTGTATATGTATATACAATGTTAATATGCATAGAATAAATTTGTATGTACATGTATAAATAAAAGTGCAGAACTTGGCTTGGTGTATTTTTTGTTTGTTTTTGTTGGTTTATTTAACACATTCCCTAAAGATTCTAGTAGAGTCAAAAGACTTACCCTCCCAGAGAAGGGGATATCAGAATTATAGTAGAAGGTTTCAGTACAGAGAGCAGTAAAACATGCTGCTAGATCTACATGAGCTATGAAAGAATAATTTCCATTTTTTTCCCTTGGAAATTAATTTTTGACTGCTAAACTTGTCTGGATTATCCTGTTTCTTTTGGAATGGGTCTTTAATGAAGTTCTCATTGATCTAGTTCTTAAAATGTATTTTTTATTTTCTTCCTTGAGATGCTTATACTGAGTTTAATGACTTGGAAGCTGTGGTGGAAATTCTGCATTTAAAACTCACAAGAAGTAACATGTTAAAGCTGTATATTTAAATCCATAGGAATCTGCTTGCTCAGTAACTATGCTAATAATAAATTATGTACATAAATGTACACACAGAGACTCTCTCACCTTACTTATTTCTCCTCGCTTTTTCCCTTATCCCCTTTTCTAAGCTGAGCAGTCCTTGAGGGAATTGGCTTTGAATGTACTGCGGGACTGCTGGGAGGTGGATTTGTGTGTTAATTTTAGATGGGTTTTAAGCTTGCTGATAACTTTCCCTTCTGTGATGAGATTTCCTTTTATTAGTTAATGCTGACTTTGCTGCATTTGGACTGCAGTCTCCGTCGCTCTTTATGAGTAGCAAAGTTACAACCACCATAAAAGCAAAGAGCATGGAGGAAGAAGGGGTGGAATAAAGAATTTATTTTCGTGTATTTGGGATTACCACATAACTCTCAAATGGTAGAGGAAAGTGGGTTTTAATGGTCCCCCTTAAGTTGGGGGCGGGTTAAAAAAATCCAAACAAAAATAAAATTATTTATTTAGACTTCCTCTGTGTCTGTATTACTGTCATTCTTGTTTCAGACTAATGATTAAATGCTGCCTTTTTATTTATTCAGATTTGATTAGTAGGAGTGAGATTTAAATATTTGTTTTCCTTCTGTGTTAACAGCAGTTTGACAAGAGAGATTCAAGGTGAGCTGATGATACAGTAGAAAGGGAGATTCGAGGGCATCCCTGTGAAAACCAGGAGTACTATAGCGTTCACTCATAGGAAATTTGAAGCTTGCAATATATTTGTGTTGAATGGGGAGCAGGTGGAATTGGATGCATTCCTTTCCTCCTTTATCCAATCGTATCCCACCACTTGATCTAAATAACAAACTCTATAGCTTAATTTATCAGAAGAAATTGAGAATTTTGGTTAAAGTTTGATTCTGGCTGTTTCCCAGATATTGCTGTTTAGTTTTGCATTCAAAAGATATGGAGTGTATCCTTCAGTCTGTTTTTTCGTTGCTCAGTTTTAAGTTGATAAGCAAAAGAGAGTTTCTGTAAGAAAATTTATAGCACATATAATTTTATTTTCCAATCACTTTCAATTTTGTAATAATTTACTTGTTTTTAAAGTATTTTACTTATCCAGCTCTCCTGAACCTGAGGTGCAGTATCGTTATAATGCAGTTTAAAGACTAAAAAGAAATTGCTCAGTTTGTAGTATCTCAAATATAACAAGAAAAATGCTTGTTCTGAAGCAGTGATTTCTGGTGCTTCTTGACTTCTGGCATTTATGTAGCCAAGTTATGGCACCGAATTTAACACTTATGTGAGAAAAGCATTTGATTTATGTTAATATTGAGTAAAAGGAGTATATGGTTGCTGAGAAGAATGTGTGCAGAAGGCACAGCTGAAGTAACTGATCTCAATTGAATGTAAATAACATAAAAACCTCACTAAAGAAAGATACCATGGATGATACTAAAGGCCACACACACTTAGGTGTTCCTATCATGAAGGGCATAGCAGCTTTTTGATATAGATGATATATACCCATAAATAGAGTTGAGATGAATGATTTTTTTAATGGATATTTGAAGATGATTTTGTGGGGAAAAAAAATATGTTTCTGTGGTCTCTTGTACCTTACTTGTCCTTCCGAATTTTACTAACATGTATTTTCAGGCTAGGCAGATATCTTGGAGATACATATTTACAGACTTTTCAGCTGTCTTTTCACTCTTGGTTTGAACATTCTGTTTTTGATAAAAATCATTTGGACTTCGATGCAATAGCAGATGGCTTAAAAATGAGAGCTGAAGACGTGCAGTATGAACAAACAGTGCACATGTGCCTCTCGGCAGTGGGATTTTAAATAGCTGTAGCTGTATGGATTCACATGAGCTGAAGCTGAAACTTCTCTGTTCTAGCAGTAGGACACCTTGGAATCTTCACACAACGAACTTGTAGGACAATTACATTTAGCACAGCACTGCTCACTTTATTATGGTGCTCCAGTCAGGACATGGGCCAAGCTAATGGACCGTGTCACAAGGACATTAAAGGTCCCTTGGCCACCCACAAGGCACATTTCTTTCAATTATGGCAATTGCAGTAACAAAGTCTAGTTTTGCTTTTAGGCATGTTTTCCTGTTTGATCACTTAAAACTAACTGCTTCTAAAACTGTCCATGCTACTAGACAAAAGGGGAGAAGAAAAATATTTTTAAATGACAAAACTACTAAAAAGACTGGTTTAATGTTGCCATGAAATAGTAAATAAAAACCCAGATGGAAATTTAATATTCTTTAATACTTCAAGCAGCAGTGTACTGAGCATATTGAACATTTTGAGCAGTGATCCTTTCTTTCTCATTGCACACAGTACACTCTCCTTTTTTTTCTTACCTTGTGATTACATTTCCATACATTACCACAAGCACTTCTCTAAAAGTCATGCCTTTTAAAACAGAAGCATTCAGTTTGAAAGTGGTTTCTGATTCTACTATTAAATATGTTTTTGAAACAGATTTCCCTGAAACTTGTCTGTCAAAGGCATATTGCAAGCAATATGTGCCTGTTGTGTATACGGATGACTATTTCTTAAGCCCAAAGAAAATAAAATTTTAACAGGCCATGCAGTTCTTTCATCCTAAAAAAATAAATAAATAAAAAAGGAAGACAGTAAAAATTCAATTTTTAAATAAAATTGGTGCCTGTTTGGACTGTAATCACTAACTTGATGTTATGCTTTATGGGAAGTAAAACCTTTTACGATCTTATTCTTCCCTGACTGCAATCGGCAGGATTTTCTTTCCCTCTCTACAGCTGCTTCACAATGCAGGTATATTTAAGTTGCTGTTGTGCCTCCCCTGGTTCAGGTTGCATTTTCAGAGTTCGGGCTTGACTTCTGCCTCCTAAGATGGATATAGCAGTCAGGCGTCCCATTCCCCACACCTGAGCACTGTCTGCAGGGCTCTGGCTGTGCCTGCTTTGCCTGCACCCACCCCTGCTGTAGCTGCACACCTTCCTTGGGTCACAGACCAAGTACTGCTGGTGAAAACTATAGCGGGAGTACGGAAATGAGCCCGTCACCTCCTGCCTCGCTGATCACAGTCTGGGTACAGTGCACAGCACAGTAAATAATTTTGGCACCTTTTTTTCTGGTCATAGCTCAAGATCTTCGCTGAACTGGTAAACAAGAGGTCTTGCTTGCACAGAGGAACAGAAGGAGATGATGAGTTTCTTTCCCAGAGGTTGTATTTTATTAGATATTGTACAGACATAAGTAAGAGAGTACTGCTGCATTAGGGACTGGCATTAGCAACCTACAGGTTGCTTCCTGTGGGTATTGTGTGTTTTGTAGATATTATGTTATCCATTTTCTCTCAGCTTTGTCTGTCTTGTTTTTATTAAGGTAGTGCCTGGAGAGGGTCGATGTGCCAGTCACTGTAAGCACAAAAAGTCTTAGGCCAAGCTCCTGTTCATATTAAATTGATGGGGTGGGGGTGGAAGAGAGAGAAGAGAGAAAAGGTGTAGTAAGGTACTTCGCTTGCCTGATGCCCTGCAGTCTGGTTTGTTTTACTGTCACTAACTAGCACCATGGCATGGTGGTATCAGCTCTGGTGGCAGTGTGAAATAGTTCCTCAGTGCCTCATTGGAGGAGGAGTAACGCATGTTTTCACACTCCAAGTTCTTATGCTTCTCCCTGCAGGAAAACTGTGAGTGTGCTTCAGAGAGGGCAGCATAAAACCTTTGCAATAGAAGTGGTTTCTGTTTGTTAAAGAAACAAAACAAAAAAAAACCCCAAGTATGCTCTACATGCAGCTTTAAGGGCATTCCTTGATGAAAAGCTATTTTACTGGCTTCTTCCAGGCAATGGCTGGAAACCCCTCCTTGCTCGGTTTGCTCAGCAGTTCTGCTGATCTGCACCTTCTGCCAGGCTGGCAGTGCAGGTACTCAGCACATTCAGGGTTTGCCCCAGTGCCCATTTCAGGTCTCTGCACAACCTTTGCTTACTGTAGCATAAATCTGCTTTCTAAGTGTTCTTTTTAAACTAAGTTAGCACCTCTAGTAGTACATTTTGGTAGTGGTGATAAGAGCACTGACTTTTATATCTCTGGCTTAAAGCCATTTGGGGAAGTCAAGACCTGGTAGGATCTGTTCTTAGCAGCAACAGCCCTCTCTTCAAAGTAAATCATGGCACTGTAGTTCTAGGAATCTCTGGACTATGAGTTAGTACTTTCCTTGCCCTGTCATTATTTAAACTACTTCTCCTGCCTTGTTAGACTTGTAGTAAAAGACTAGTTCTTCATTTAGCTGGCGGTTTCTTTGTAAAATGGCTCAATGCTGTAGCAGAAAATGGCTTTTTTGTGTCAGTGGCAACTGAAGGCTAATATTTCAGGCATGAAAGAGTAGAAGGGAGAGACTACTTGACAGCAGGCTGAAAAACCTTCTGAAAAAAGCATTCTCCTCTCACAGAGACATCAGCCTCTGCAATTTCTCTGCAGTGTGAAGAGAAACACATTACAGAATCCTAAAGGACCTGAAGAGGGTCAAAAATGGTGATCCTTAATATTAGCCTGTGGCTGAAATGACACACAAGAGCTGACCAGAGGTGTCTGCCTCTTGTTTTGTGCTGGGTGTAACTCAGCTGACACTGCTCCCCAGAAGATGAAATATCCATAACCTGGGATGGCTGGACACTAGAGTGACAGGAATTTATGCATGAATTTTTCCTTAAAAGGCCCACTGCAAGAACTTAAAGGGACAATTTGGGTAGTTTGCAGCTGGTCTTGGGGGATTAAACGACTAGGTGCTGCATGGAGTTCTGTTTGTACTGAATAGCAGTAAACTCTTTAGTGTGTCACGAGGACTGAGCACTCAGTAAGTGGAAAACTATACATAAAGAATGCTGCTATGCAAGCTGTTACCTTAATAGTAAGAGTTTCCATGCTTTTTTTTCTAAGCAGGTGTATACTAGCAATCTGCTGTTTGATCATGTTTGCAACCAAAACACTTAGCACAAGAGGAGTGCACAGCTACCAGCTGTCGGGAATTTGCATGTTCTTCCTGCGTACCACGAAGCATCTTTGCTTGCTTCTGTCCTTGTCTGTGTCCCAATAATTTACTAATTGCTGTACCTCTGCCTTGCAGCGACACCTACTGCCAAGGGCAGGCTTCACAGAAATCTGCTTCTTGGCTCAAAGGTGTCGTTTGCCGCTCCCCAGGTGATTGCTAGTAGCTTTTCTAGAATATATTCAAGTTCCCTATCTTCTTCCTGATTCTGGTGTTATTGCAAAAGAAAAAAAATGCCCCTCAGGGCAGCAGTTTGAACCGACATGATGTGCGTGTACCAGTCCCAAACTTAATGCCCATGGCTGCTTTTCGCACCAACTGTTTGAGAATTTAATCTCTTTTTATGGAATCTCCCCTACTCTGCAGGTGTGGTGAGATGTGTCCCTCCAGCACAGGAAAGTGCGTTGGTGGGCTTCAGAACCGGTACAGAATGCACTATAAATTACACATCATTCTGCAACAGCAAATTAGGGTGTGCGTTTGGAAACGTACCCTCTGGAGTGAATTGAAGTAATTATGTGGCTAAAATCTGAATTTTTCTGAAGCACCAGTATTTGCTAACCACAGTCCTGATCCATTAGTGAGGGAATTGATCCATTAGTGAGGGGCATGATTCCTGGTCTGTCTTTGATAACCTCCCTAATTCATACCTGGAACTGTTTGCAGCTTATAGCAGAAGATGGATTTTATCAGATAAGGTGACTCCTCTCTCTTCTGCTTTTAAATCCTTGTTAGAGCTCATTTCTTCCATACCCTGACAAGAAATTTGAGGGTTAGGGCCAGCTGGAGGATGTTCAAGGTGACTCATCAGTGTAAAAGGTGAATAGAAACCAGTGATCCCACTTCTTAAACTGAAAAACAAAAGTTAGGATGAGGCTGAGTGCTTTGGAAAATCATGTCAGTAAAGTACAGATATGTTTGAATATACATGTAACTCTAATTCCCCATTTCTTTCTCCCTCCAAGCTGCCGTGGGACTCTCTCAGGGTGCTGGCAGCCAAATGGAAAGACTTAATGGAGAGAGATCCTGGAAGGGGGCCGCTTGAGTTTTGTTCAGAAAGACATAGATCTGTCAGCTGCAATCTTTTGTTCTTTCCTCAGGCATATTTCCCAATAGTTTGGTCAAAGATTGAGCAAGAATAATTGAACTGGACATGCTTACTCTAGTATATGGGCTCACAGGTATGCTGCAAATCAAATGAGTTTGTGAAAAAAAATTAGCAGAATGTCTGCTGGCTAGGAATTGAAAATACACCAGGAGGGAAACTTTAGTGATATCCTCTTAGATGAAAGATTTTGTTAGTTTATAGTTCCATGAAATATATTTTCCAGCATCAAAATAGATAACTTATATCAGTAATAGAAAAATAACATTGTTTTTTTCAGCATGAAAGTAATCCCAGCAGAGATACACACACTGTACCATGCTAATACAATTCTACTTTAATATAAAGTAGAAATTTAATATCATTCCTGAGATGTTACTATTGCATTATCAAAAATGAGTTTCAGCAAGAGCAAAATGACTGATATTCCAAACAATATTATTAAAATTTGCAGCATGTCTCTTATAGACTGCAAGAGTAATTTAAAGGTTACCTTTAATTATTTGTTGTGGGTTGTTGAGTTTGGTTTTTTTTTTTTTAATTTATTTTTCTGTGTGGTTAGTTTTAAATATTTCTTCTTATATAAGCATTTCTTCCTTAGTATTCTTATGTTTTAACACACCAGTGGTTTGATGGTTCTCTTATTTATGTTTGGTTTGGTTTTTTTTTTTCCCAAATGCATATTGCATCATTTTACTGTTGAATGGGTGGTCTTCCTCCTTAGAAGAGGAGACACTGGGAATGCCCTGGTGAGTTCAGCTGTGTTGGAGAGTAAATGTTTCTTTAAACACTGCTTCTTGTTTGCACTGTATGTGAGGAAATTCCTCATACCTGGGAATAAAAGATATAATTTGATTTCCTATCTGTCCCCATTCTTTACTCTCAAACCAGGAGAATGCCTCCCTGGGGGCCAGTGGTTGCCTCCTCCCCCTGCAAAGGCTTTCCCATCGCTTTGTGGTGGCTGGGAGAGCAGCAGCAGTGATGACTCAGTGTGGCCCTTGTGTGCTGCTGGAAGGAGGCAGCGTCGTTGCACTGGGTGTAGTGTAGTGCGCAATTCCCTTCCCTCCGGTGGCATGGGAGCCGTTCAAATGGAGAGAGTGATAGCAGTGCTGTCTCTGCATCTCCCCGCGCACAGACACGCTCTCCAAGGCCTGTTTGCCTCCACTCTGAACCTGCCCAGGGTGTGATGTGGGTTTTGACAAACTGCTGGCATGGGAATAGCTTGGCTCAGTGGTCTCATCCTTAGTAGTGTGACAGGACAGTGCACGAGGTTATTGCATGTTGAGAGAAATAGCATGACCCTTACCCCTTTTATTCTTGCTTATGGTATAAGAACCTGTCGTCTTTGCTTTGTTTTCAGAATTTTTTTCCACAGAACCCCAGGAGTTCCATGATCTTCTGCTTATACTTTTTACTTTGCCCTCACAGTTGCCACATTTTAAGTAAAGTAAACTAATTATGTGGTTCATAAAGCACATCCTGGAATAGGAAGCAGTGGGGATGCGGAGCAGCAATGGGGGCAGAACGGAGAGGGGTGAGGACCAGCTGCATGCAGGAACCTCTCAAATTATGGCTTAAAGCAAGTACTATTTTATGCCCTCCAGATAAGCCTTTTAAACTGTAGAAGTTAAATGTTGGGTTGACTACAGGAGGAGTTAATCACATAAATGAAAGTTTAACCTTCTTCAGTTAGTCACAGCTATTGCTTATGGTTTGCTAAAAGAGCATCAAATGTTTCTGAGACTGGGAAGATAGCTGTAAAACCAAATTTCTGAAACTTCTTTTCTCTCCCAGGGAGAGAAAATTGATAGGCTGTGACTTGATAGTACTCAGTTTTACCTGTGAACAAGATAAATGGAAGGACCAGAATCTCTAGTTCTCTCTCTTTTTTAAACATTATTTTAGTTTATTAAGGTGGCAGTTTGGTCACCTTTTAGTCTTTCACCGAAAAATGACTGCATCTTTAAGCAAAAACCCCCTCCAAACTGCAAAATCCATTAGAAGCTCTGGTAACTGTACCAAGCAGGTGGTGAGGCATTATTCAAATCTTTTTCTTCATTGGCAAAACCATGCTTCTTGCCTTTATGGTACGGATGTACCTATGCAGCATCTTGTGAACCAAAGATTCAGAGGTGTCTTTCCAGGCCCGTGTGAGAGTGTCATGTGTGAAATCAGGGCATTGCTGTTCCTGTTCCTTGCTGGGGAGAACAGTTCCCCTGTGTTGGATGTTCAGCTCTCTGCCATAGGGGCTTAGTCATGTATTATCGTAACGTGAGTTAGAGCAATCCTTCAAAACCTGTTACGAGAGAGGATCCTGCCTTAAACACAAGGTGCTGAAGTGGGCTGGCTGAACTTGACCTTGAGTGTCTTAGCTAATGCATGACCAACAGAGACGTTTGGAAGTAGACTCATAAAAAGCAGTGAGAGAATAAATATTTTACATGAAAGTCCTTTCTTACGCATACTAATATGTGTTTGTTGTGGAGTTGGATTTGGTTTAGGGTTTGTTTTTTTGGCGGTTTTTTGGGTTTTTTTTATGTAGGGTGGTTGGATGTTTGTTTATTTGTTTGTTTTTAACTCTCTAATATTCAATATTTAAGGCTCAGGCCTGGGAATTCCCCCATATAGGGATGCTGTCAGAGGCTTGGTCAAGAATGGATGATCACAAGGAAAGAAAACTGGGTATCTGGAGAAGACAGGAGTTCTCTTCTTTTAAAACAGGGACATAAGTGCCAGGTGAAATGACTGACTTCTGTATAATTTTTGTGCTTCAAAGCCCAATAGGTAATGATACTGTAGGGTCATGAAAGATAAATCCAGATTAAACAACTAAAAATTAATTTTTTAAAATTATTTTATCAGCTCTTCACTAGCAATACTGATTTAAACAAGGCTGAGTGCAGGAACACACTACTTTAAATGAAAATGTTGTGTACTAATCTGGAATCTCCAGCACATCTGGCAGATAAGGTAGCATGGGATTGGTACAGTGATTCAAATCACATTTGAATATCCTGTCTTCTAATATTTTCTGTTCCTGATAATGAAGTGTTTAGTATGGACAGAGCTTGTAAATTAAATAGAATATTGATATTCTTTTTGGCCAACACTTGGCTGATTTAAATAAGGATATATTAGATATACTTAGGACATTTTTATAAGCCATATTTCTCTGGAAAATTTAACAGAGTGATAATTTCCAATTAATTAGCAACATTGAAATGGAACACTTTTTATAGTAGTGCTCACAGCTGCTATGTAGTTCTTGGGGTTCTTTTTCAGTGAACCATTTTGAGAGCAAAGAGCAGCAGATACAATATGTAATGTATTACCATTTGAACAAGGCTGTGTCTTGGGGTTTTGCTTGTTTGCTTCACAGGGAACGTATTGTAAAAGCAGACTTTCAGAATAAGCTCTGGTGTGCTAAATCTAAGGGGTTTTTTATTGAATGCACAGGTTTCAACTACAAGGGGAAAATGTCCCCAAAGAAGAGGCCGATATTTCTGGTCAATAAAGATTAAGTGGTTTGGCTTATCCTCAAGGGACAGCAAAATGCTTCTGTATTAGCATTAATTTAAAAAGGGATAAGATACAGTTAGATAGGAGGTAATTTAAACAAAACAAAGAATTCATACCTGGTTTGCATGAATTTGCTTCTGAACTGCAGACTTCAATATGTGCTGAAGTCCAGTCTCTCTTCTTCAAAAGGAAAAATATCGACCAAAATGAGAGGGAAAAGTTCTTTCATTTTTGCACGTTTAGGCCTATTTATCTTCATAACACATTTAAATTGAAGGGCTGGAGCAGTAACTGTAGCATTTTGATAAAAATCATGTGCAATGTACTGATTATCTTTGTAACTGGAAGCTAGACATGGACAAATCTGCTACTAAAATCAGGTTTTGAATAGTTTAGAACACTGAACAGTCCCAAAATTGGGGTCTGGAGTCCCCCCCTGAGCCTCTACTCTTCCATTCACTCTAGGCCTTCCTCCGTTTTTGAAGCCTTAGGGAACTGCCATAGGGCTGTTCCAGTGGTAGAGGACAAGAGCTGCTTCTACTTAATGCAAAGATCTATAAATTAATTACCTGTTTGCAGCCTTGCTATGAGGAGAGTTGTCACACAGTTTATTCCCCTTGAGAATATGCACTCGGTTTTATACTGTGAACTCTCAATTGCCTCCTACAAATATTTTTACTTGGAAATTTCATGTTAAAGTTCCTTTATAACCTTAATAAAGAGAGATTTTGAAATCAATGCACTTGTTTCTTTACCACTTTTATGAGCTGGGACATTACTGCTATGCCATCTTCATTCATAACCAGACTTTCCATATAGATGTTGATTATTTTTTTCAAGGACAACAGCATTGGTTTTGCATTTGTGGTCTGTAAGAGAATTCAGATGTGAAATCCCATTTAGCACTCAGAAATACAGCTTCTAGTCTGGTTTGAAGCTGATTCTGACTGTCCAAATGAGCTTTCTTTGTGTGTTGTGATGATTTAACATATTATTTCATCAAGATAGCTAAAAACTTCCAAAAAATTATTGTTGGTGCTGATTATTTCTTTTGAAAATTGTAATTCACACCTTCTATATTATTTTAAGAATGAAAATACCATAGTTTGTGCATGCTTTGGGGTTTTTCTACTATTTTATTAAATAACGAGTAATGAAAAAAATGTGTTTAAGAAAATAATACCATAGATCTGATCTTTTATATCAGTATGCTAGCTAATGCTAGCTGACCTTCTTCCTTGACTGTTGGAAAACTTGGCTAAAAGGAGGTGCCTAACAAGAATATTATTTCAATTTTAGATTTATTCTGTGTGGGAAGATGTTGGAGATCAAGATTAGTCTTGAAGCAGGTAGCTAAAACTCTTCTTTTCCTAAGCGGAGCAATACATTGTAATATCCATGTTCATTTTCATTCTTGGAACTGTGTTAAACTGCCAATACTAGAGTAATAACAATGCAAATCCACTACTTCCATGAAACCACTCTGGTTAAGATTGGTGCAAATGCCAGTGCATATGTACTTGTAGTTATTGCAGATATGAAATAAAGTAGGTAAGATCAAGTCTTCCTGTAATTTTACATTTCCAGTTTCTTCAAAGAAACTTCCACTGCAGCTTACTACTGCCCAAATCTGGGAGTTAAGAGAACAGAAAAGATGTGGGGGATCAGTCAGAAACAAGAGTGAAACTGCCATAAGTTAAATAATAACAGTTTGGGGAGGGGGAGAGGCTTTGACCATTTCTCTGGATGGTGTTAAAATTGTTTGCCTGAAAATCTATTGAACAGTTATCTGTTAAAAGTAGGGGAAATTATCAGTACACGAGTACATAGCATGAACATAGGTTATATTATCAAGACATTAGAAAATAATGTATAAGGATTAGTTCCACTTGCATTAGGAAAATGTATTTACCATCCTGATATTTCCTTCTCTGGTTTCGTGTTTGTCCCTCTTTTAGATACTTACTTCCAAACAGCTTCTAGACCAAGATTATTCTCCTGAATATTTTAAATAAGTTTTCAAGTAGGTGTCAAAGCATGCTTGATTCATTCAAAAATTTATGCATTGTAATAGTCTAGTTGTCTTTTAACAAAATTGGAGTTTCTGACTTTCGTGAGCTCTGAAATTTGAAAAAGTTTTTGTTAGACTATGATAGAAAATGGTTGTGTGGAAATCTATTCTGGGCTCTAAGGAAAGATGTGTGTTTTAGTAGCATGAGAATTACTATATTTTTTGCAATTTAAATAAGTGTGTGATTAATTTTTTAATGAGTTGCTGGCTACTGCAAATCCAATTTAGACAAACAAAATTTGAAATATAAATGCATTCGCTGAAAATATTTAATCATAGACATGAATATGAACTTATCGTGCTCATTGCTTTACACTTGCAGGTTGGCTTGAATTATTAATGCATTTTGTTGAGTGGAAGCAGAAGAGACAGTAGCACTGATCTGGCTGTGGTGAGGAGCATAGAGTTGCTGGTTGCCAGCAGCAGTAGGAAACTATTTCTTCTTCTTTGCTGTTTTAGCATTGCTGACTGCCCTTTTCCAAATATTAGCTCCCTGCCTGCCCCACGTCCTTCTCATTCTGGGGTAGGGAGAAGTGATTTCATGAAGTCTGTTATTGCTGATGCAATACCAGATAAAAAAAAAAAAGCTGCTTTTTTTTTTTTTTCTCTTTGCAGTCTGATCCTTTGTGCAGATATAGATGTGTAATGCTAATAAACGTGTGGGGTTTTTTTTTAGTCAGGTTTTTTGACATATAAGGATAGAGTCAGCTTGTTACTAAAGTTTGTCGGATAACAGTGACCAGCAATTAAAAGTTGCAGGCAGTTGGGGTATTCCATCATGTTTGTAGCTGTTTGTTTTCCTTCTGTCAGAAATTAATGCTGCGGCAATGGAAAATAGGAAATGAAGAAATAAAAAGTTGCATTCAAAGGTTGAAGTCAATGGCGGTTACACTGAACTATTAAACAATATGATTTTAAAACTTCAGAAATAAAATTAATGTTGAAGCCTCTCCATTTCACTTGATAACCAGGTAAAGGATGCAGAAAAAGCTAGCTGCACACTCTCACGGTTACTTCACCTTCAATTATATTTCGATGTAGGTTTTGCTGTAGGTATAGGACCCTGATAGACAGGTTATAGTAATGTTTTGTTAGTGAGGTGCATTGTACCTGCAAAGCAATGAAAGCAGGTGTTATTTGAAAGGCTACCTGATGGGATGTATTGTGAAGGATCAGCAGCATTGTGTCTGCAGGGTTTTGATGTCTGAAACTCGTGGATCCTTCATCAGCAATCAGTGGTTACAGAGGCAAGCTCTGCAAACCAGGATCCAACCCAACCCAGAGTGTGGCACTACAGAAGGGGCTTGTGAATCTCTGAGGAATTCCTGGTATCAGACCAGACTTCAATAAGATGCAAATATATGGCTCTAGAGAGCTTGTATTCCTTCTCACTCTGCAAAAGACAGGTTTAAGGCCCAGGACTTCCTGCTTTTGTTTCAGCAGCTCATTTGATTCGTGAGAATCTTAGATTTGACAAGTTATTCTTTAAATACATTCAAAACAAGTAGTTTATCAGGAAAAAATGTCAGGATTAATATTATGCACTTCTGTGCATTTTTGCTTTTTTTTTGTCTGTGCCCTAATCAGTGTTTTTTTGCTGTTACCTAGTAATAATAGATGTGTGCTCAGGGCAAAAAGAAAAGCTGATTAAATGTTATATTACCGCTTTAGCTGTCATTTTTCAAACAGAGAGCAAAAAAAAAAAGAGAAAATAAAAAGAATAAACTTCTTCCTGATTCTTCCCCAGTGGCATCAAGCCACATGGCCTTGTCATGAAAAGGTCACTTGGATTTTAATGGAAATGATGGTAGCAAGTTCTTTGTTTTCTGTTTGAACTCTCTCCTCCTGGTTTTCTCTGTGACACAGCACAGGGCTGCTTTGCATGTGGAGCCTGTTACAGCGATGGGTGTAAGGCAGCACAGCAAGTACCAGAGCTCATGGGTTTGACAGAATGGGAGAATGACAGAAAAGACAAAATCCTGTCCTAAGTGAGGCTTATAGGAATATTAAATCTCACTCCTGACAAGAGATTACTCTAAACCCAGAAGCCTTGAATATGAATCATCATAATGAACTCTGCATGAAGTTCTCCTGAAGATAGTCCAGAAACTCACTTTTAGTGAAATTGCAGTTGCTCCCCTGCCTCTGTCTCTATGCTACTATTATGCTACTATTACCATTAGTGCTACTATGTTTACTGGTACTCAAGGTTTTTTGCTTGAATTTGTGGTTTTTGGTACTTAGGAATTTATTTGTTGAAGGGTTGATCTGTTCTTTTATTCTTCTTTTTTTTTTTTTTTTTCCCCCCAAAGTGAGCATTAAGCTATAAGTTTTCCTAGAATTTTCCTTTAGAGTAAGATTGTTCTGGTGACTGTGTAACATTTTTGGCTAAAATTCAGTGGTGGTTTTTGTCTGTGGGAAAAATGGTTTCATTTTCCATGTGTTTCATTTCTGTGTGAACTTTTCAGAAAGAAATGTTATCTGTGTGGCTTTAGCTCAATATTGAATCAATGCACTGAAAAAAGAATAGTGTTCCTAATTCATTATCACATTGGTTTCTTCCATGTCTTCTCATATTTAATTGCTTAGTGAATCCTGCCTCTTCTTGGCTGAGATCTCTATGATGTTTACAGCTCAAAGCAGAGTGATTAAAGAAGCACAGCAGCTTTATAGGAAACATATAATTACCTTACCAAAAGTACAGTCGTTTTACATCTGAGATCCATAGTTTGGTCCATATGGGAGCAGACTGCCAGCTCCAGGGTTGGTGATCCATTCGCCTCAGGACTACGGGGTACCTATGTTCTTTGATATGGATGGTTTAGAAGTCATGGTTTAGGTATGAGACATTTGTAGCTGGTGGATATTTCTTGGATACACAGACAATTTTAGAATAGCAACCCCCTGAGTGCGACACCTCAGAGCTTGCAAGCCCTCAAGTCTGCGATACTCGAAGAACTGTCGGTGACCATGAGGCCTGGGCTGATCACCCCACCTCATCTCCACACTTCTCCAGCTGCAGCCCTTGCCTGCTGGGCAATGCAAAGGGATTTGATGTGAGCATTCCACTGAACTCAAGGGGAGTTTACGATAGGTACCTTTGCACAAATACAAAGGGGTGTACCCATCATTTTATCTGTGTGCATATGAATTGATTATAGTGTGAATGTTACCATCTCAAATCTGTAGTTAATCATTGTTATAATTGTAGGGAACCCTATCAAATTGCTCTGTAAATATTAATTACTCAATGACTAAGTGCTGCTAAGCCCTTTTGCACCCTTATCTTTGCATCCATATCCTTTGCACCTTTACCCCCTGTAGCATTCCCAGCTTCCGTTTAAATCATTTCAAATTGCTTCTGATTTGATTTTCCTTTGTATGCTTTCATCTTTGTAGTAAGTAGTAGAGCGAACCTTGTCATCAAACTATGTAAAGTTGTGTTTTCACAAATTCATATTAAACCCTGCTTTCACCAATGTCTTTGATGGTGTGTCTTTAAGCAGCCAAACCACTCATTTGCAGCATAAGGATAAACCTATTTTAAATAGTTTAAAAGCCTCATCGCAAGACCAGTGTCCACCCGCAAGGCAGAAAACTATTATGGACTGGTAGCTGATTTGCTAAACAGAGCTGCAGCTGACAGAAGAGGGATGTCTGCAGTGCCCTGTAATTGATATGGAGTAGCAGTTGCAAACAGTCCTGATAACACAGGTGGAAACACATGGGTGGCAGGGAATAGTTTGAGATGCAATTAGATCCCCTTGCTAGCAATCTGCAGCTGTACAAAGCCATCAGTTTGTTAAATTTATTTTTGCAGTTTCTGCAGGACAAAGGAGAAAATGAGACAGCGCATAAATACAGATTATGCATTTTGTTGTTGGTAACTGCTATTTTTTAGTAATACTGGGACAAAAATGTGTTGGTGCTATGTATCAACCCAACCAAGCAATTCTCTGCGTATCTACCATTTATTTCACATATGTATTACTACCAGCACTCCAAGTCATTAATTAAGCAGAGTTCTCTTATGCGTAGATTTTGCTGGCAGGTTAATTATGGTTACTAGGCTACTGAATCAATAAATGAATGAGGAAAACAGATTGCATAACCTAGAAGAAGTTGTGTAAAATTAGAAGAGGAACAGAGGGGCTATACTAAGGCAGTTTAAGAACATTTGTCACAAATTTGAATTTAGGCAAAAAACATGGATTGATTTCAAGATCTGTTTGGAAAATAATATTTTAAATTGCAAGGAATAATAGAATAGGAATAATAAGGTTATGCGTTTCTGTCCTAGGTATTGGTACTGTTTATAAATGTATTCCCTTTTTATGCACTCATCTTAGTCTGCAAGAGTTGCATCTGTTCTGTGGAGTATTTTGCCCCACCTGAATTTGCAGGGCTGTTGAATACGATGATATACTTGCTTCTTTTCTGCAAAAAGCATCAGAACTAGTTAGCTCACAGCCAAGACCTTCCTTTTTGTGTTTCCTATGCTGCTCGTATCCTGTCTCACAGGGACGGGATGTTTTTTTTATATTTGCCAAAGGGATAAATAAAAATTAAATTGTTCCCAATATTTTTGTTGTGTTAGAAGAATTTTTGTAAAATCTAGTAATTAACGCTAAACTTGGTGCCTCAAATTCAGTCACTAAAGGGAAATACTTCACTAGTTACTAGCAGAAGATGCACCATTCTCAAGGAAGGGCATTGCTCAGAAAGGCTTTTGTTTCTTCATTCATGTTGCCTGTGAGAAACTTTTAGATAGGATGGCTTGACAATATGCTCTTTATGTAACTTTTCCTTGGCATGGGAGAGTTGGTGGACCTAAGGGGTATTAACTCTTGCCAAGATTTCAGACACTGCTGCACTGAACACACGCTGCTCCCAATAACTTGGGAAGCAGTTATTGACAACAGCATTGAGTTCCCCCTTCTGTACAATAAAACGGTTGATTTTCTGTTTATGTCTCCATGCCCTAGTTCACTGAATGACACTGGAGTTCTCTGAGAAAGGAATCTAACAGATAGAAAAGGTGGTAATTTGGCAGACACAGTTATTTCTGAGGCGTGGAGCTTAACACAGAATATTCATATTGGAAAGGTGGTAATTTGTGATAATGCCAAGGAGTGCAGATTTGCCTGCTGAGCTGGGGCTGCAGTGCCCTTGTGTGCTTGTCCTCTTAGCACCATTTCTTCTAATAACAGAAGCATGAAATGGGCTCTCCAGCTGAGCTGGAGGCCAAAAGCACAGGCCTCCTGTGCTTCCAGTTGAGCTGGTTGAAAAAGCTACAGCTCCCAATTGCATATCACATTTTTTCATGAGGTGTTGGTCCTCCTGTCCCACTAAAGCTCAGTAAGCTACTTGGGCAACCATTCCTTGGTATGTCTCAATTCACAGAGGCAGGGTTAACTGCCTCTAGCCCTTAGATAATGTCTTTGGTGACTTATCACTCTTATGTTCTTTCAGACATACATCAGCTAGAGCATACTTCCATGTGCAGCCCAGCTGGCAAATTTGAGGGGTCTCCGATAATGGTGATGGTACCCTTTGGGCCAGAAAAGATGGAAAGAGCAAGACCTTTGGTGTTCTGACTGGCCACTTCAGTTATTCTTCACTCTATAAGCCCCACCATCCACTGGAAGATAACTTGCCTTTGACCCGTTTGTGATCCTTAGCACTTCATCCTTCTGTCACTTTCCACCTTTGAATTTTTTTATCTTTTTTTTAATCTGTTTAAATTGAAAACTTCTCAGAAGAAGGTGTTTCTGTTTTCAGGATGCCAAGCTAAGCAAAACAAAGCCCAGATCTGGTTCAGGTCCTTCAGTTTCTGCTGAAATAATTAATGAGGTTTCATGTGAGCTGTTGCAAAGTGCCTAGAGACTGTTAGATTTGCCTACACAGTTGCCAAGGTGCACCTCGGCCAAATAGTTGTTTGTAAAGCAATTTTGTCTCTAATACAAAAGGCACTGTATAAAATCAGTTCCTATTATTTTTCATAGAGAATTTTCCATCCAAACTGTAAGCTTAGAATTGCTGACTATCTCCTTAAACACTTCCAGGTAATAATGATACATATTCTTCCAGCTAACATATATCATTTCTTTTTATCAAGCAAAGCTTAGTTCATAGCTGTAGGAATATTATGATTTACTGGCTTCCAGCCAATCCGTTAATTACCTGCTAGTTCCTTAATGCAGCTGGGCCTTTGTTTGATTTCAGTATAAGTTATTAACTTCCCAGTAAAGGATCAGTACCTCATAAATTGTTTCTCTAAATAACTTTACAATGCTACAGAAGTTTAATTTTTTTTTTTTTTTTTACTTATAAATAAGAATAACTATGTGGGGGACAGCTTTAAATTGCAGTTATATAAGGCAACTTTTTCGATTTGAGATATCAAATAGTAGCAACATATCTGTGAAAAACATCCAAGTGTCATAAATCTGTTACTTAGGCACCTTCCTGTCTTTGGGAGAATCTCAGTATTTTTACATGTACCAGACTGACTGAAGACTGATTTGTTTGTAATGATTAGTTTGTTTTGGTTTTTCTGGTCATGTTATTTTAAAATTGTAAGATCAGATGAAGAGACCTTGGGCCAGGCTTTACTTGTGGTAAGTCCATTGAGAGAATATACAATAGTTAAGGCTCTGGCTGTGTTAAAGTAATTGAGACCGATGATAGACTTTAACCTCTTTTTATGTATCTCAGCCCATTCTCTTTTTTTTTTTTTTCCCAGAAGTTATAAGGTACTTTTTTTTTTTTTTTTTTTAAAGTGGGAGAATAGATGGAAAACTCACTGTTTTCAGAAGAAAAAAGCTGTGCCTGTCTGGTAATGCCTGGAAATTATCCTTTAGGCAGGTTATGTACCTTAGGTCGTAGGCCTTGCTTAGATGCCTTCTATCTGCTAAATAAGCCAGTGGACAGGATAGCTGACTTAAGGACAGGTATTACACACTCTTCTTGCAATGGGCCATTGCTATGTTCTGTGTGAGCTGAACTCCCTGAGACGACAAATATGTCCAGATGAAAGGGATTATATCAATCCATTTTCAGCTGTAACCTCAAGTGAAAGGAGGAGTTAAAATCTTCCAGTCAAGCATAGCGGGCAAAAAGTGTTGTTCTTGTCTTGTGATGTTGTGTTCATCAGACCGCACTTGCCTAAAGCGGTGAATCACCATGGTAAATGGATGGCAAGCTTCTAGAATAATCTAGAAATTACTTCACCTGATAAGATTTCTCAGGATCAAATCTGCTTGACTTTGGCTTGTTAATATAGGTTTGGGTGGAGGCTGTAAGGAGTGGGTGAAGTGGTATAAGGGGACAGAGAAGAGCACGGTCTGTACAAGAAGGCTGAGGGCAGTAGTGCTTGCCACGGTGGGTACTGTAGAGAGAGCAGGAGCAGAAGCTGTGCTACAAGCAATACAGAGAAGTCCAGTGCTTGTTCTCCTGCTCTGCTCATGGCTTCAGCCTCAAGGAAAAAAAGCTGAGGTACCCAAAGCTACCTGTGACGAACTGGTAGCTTTTGTGTTGTCCTGCTTCCTTCTTCATTTCCCCCCACCCCACCCCCCAAAAAAAGCCTAAGGCAAGGTCACATGGTACTGCACAGTAGATATTCATTTGTAAACACTTCGTGTGGTGGGAGTTCAGCACCCACATAAGAACAAATGACTTAAAGATGAGAGCAGCTATAGAGGTGAGCTCTGTTGTCCCTATTTGTATAGGCTGGCTAAGTAGGGGGAAAGGTGGATTGCCCGCCTAATGTATGCCAAAAGGAAAGATACAGGTTTGTATCATTGCTGAGGGGTGGTTCTGACTGAAAAATAAAACACCAAAGTAAAGCGGCTTTAGCTGAAAATTGGATTCTCAGTGGCAAGAAGTGCCTGATCTGATTGTTTGTACCTTTTTTTACTGGTCTCTCCTCTTTTTCCCCCCGGCCCTGTGACTTTCAACCCTTTCAGGATTACCAGTCAATCTCTCTTTGCTTGGAAGGAACACTCTGCCCTAGTGTGGAAGCGACAGCTTCTTTTATCTTGTGTGTCATAGTTATCTAATTTGTGCATCTCAGAGCAAAACTGATAAAGACTGCTAAGACAAGATGGTCATTTTCAATCTTTAAAAGCTTATCAGGTTTTAAAAACCTCATGAAAGAGCTGCGTGTTAGTTAAATGATGGATAATAGGGAAGCTTTTGAATAAAATATACCAATTTATGTTTGATTTTGTAAGAATAGTGTTAGACTTGTCTCTTTTTGCTGACTTAAGTCTGTATAAACAAAGGGACCGCAAGAGAACAGCATGTCTCTGCTTGTTTAAATCAACTAGAATTAGTGGCATATGCCCTTTGTGGTCCCCAAGTTAGGTGGAAACGCCAAAAATTATTGTGGTTTTGTACCAGGATAGTGCAAGATTTAAAGCTAAGACCTAACCCACCAACTTTATATCAGAAGATTCAAACAGTCTATGGAACAATATAGGAACTGTAATAAAGTTACTATTCTTGTATCGTAGGAGGGAAAAAAAAAGAGAAAAAGGGTATTGTCATGATTAACTCTTGGTTATTTTTTTTCCCAGTTGTTATGCAGGTTGCTGTAGAGCCACCATAGGGAACTTTCTGCCTGGGTGAGAAGATAGTTGTGTTTACAGTGCAAGTTCTCACTTGTGACAAGGTGGAGGATCCATCCATAGACTGAGGGTGGGCCTTTTCAGGTTTTGAATACTTACCTGTCTTGTAGTTTAAGCTGGCTGGGCAGCAGGTTCGGATAGACAGAAATAAGCTATTTGCAAGTACAGTGGCACAGTCAGATGAAGATTGGGACTAGTCTGATAAAAAACCATTCAAATTTATATTTAGAGAAACAGGGAAAGCAGTCAAGTACAGGAAGCTAAAAGCCATACAAGATCTCAAGCTTATTCCCTATGCCACTAAGGACAATTAAGTTTACACAGCACTGTCAACTGGTTGTGGGGTTTTGTTTATAATGCAAATGCACTGATGTTCTCTTTCTTCACTTGCAGCTGCCCTGAGAGCTTGTGCTGATGGAGGTGCCAATCGTCTCTACCACATCACAGAAGGGAGCCAGGAAAGGTATGTGGGCGATACACTTGAAGTCATTGAAGTCATCTTTTCTCAATGAAAGTAGTGGAGGAGCAGGATCTGTTCAGTTACTTATGTAGCTGCCTGCTCTGTGCATGGTACTTTAATGAACTGTGGCAGGTAGTATAATATTTTCTCCACATTATCTTAAATTTTTATTCCCAGCTACAATTTTTAAAAACACAGGTAGCCTGAAATACCATTTTCCCTGAAGCCCACTGGTCTTTTTTCCTCTTGAAAGCTCTGCTCTCAGCCTGTCTTATTTTGTGCATCCATCAGAGTTAGACCTCTGAAAAAATTTGCTGTGCCCCTAGCAAGGGTTGCCTAGAGGAACATCTGATGCCTGTCACCACGAGCTGAAACAAAATATGTCCTCTTCATTTTTCATGTGAGGCCTTAGAGGAAATCTACTTATTTAGTGAAGTGATAAGGGTAATAAAATAGGAAGTCTTCTTTTTGAATTATTTCTCAATTAGCATCAGGGCATTATAAATGACCAAAGACAAATACAGAGACTATCTATAAATGTGTACACTAGGTGAGGAAATATGACTGAAAGAGTATGTTCTTGTTTTCTGCGATGGCATTTAAAATTGTAAAACTTCTCAGGTTTCTGCACCAGAAGTGTTGAGCTGGGGTTGTGATGCAAAATACTTCATTCAAGTGTTTTCTTATTTTTGTAGGGGAACCATGGAACATTATGCAAAATTAGCTTACTAAGGATTCTTTTTGCTTGTATTTAGGATTTTCAGTTGTTTTGAGCAAGAATTCATAAATAAATAGTTTCATAAAAGCAAATTGATAAACTGACTCTTGCAGCAAAGGAATGAGAAAGGCATCTGGTAGAACTTACAAGCTTATGAACGGTTTTATTCACACAGCAAAATCTGACATAGTTTGTTTTTCATCTCATGAAAAGTGTATGATGGAGACATGAGGAAGCTCAGTTTCCTCCTCTCCTTCAGAATAAAGACAAGAGTTAAAGAGGAAGACTGTAGTCTAAAAGTAAAAATTAAACTAAAAATTTCCTCCTTTGTCACCTGTGAGAAGTTTATCTGGAGTTCTACAAGTGCTAAAACCAAGAGCGGAGTCTGGGAAGCACAACTGTTGTAGACTATGTTCTATAACATTCTATTTCTCCTTTTCTAGTAGTTGCTCACAGAGCCATGAAAAACTCAAGCAGGTGTCTGTTTGAATTCAAGACTGACTTGCAGCAAACAGTTCTCTTTGATAATGGTGGTGCTCTCCAAAGAACAACATTTAAGAGCTTTTGCTTTGCCTTCTCTGGTAACCCATTCATCTGTTCTGCACACCTTTATGTTTGTATTAAATAAATATAATTCAGGGGAAAATGGATGATTATACTTTGACTTAATAGTTCTTTCAGGCTTACATACTTGGCCCTTGGAGTATGCTTTTCCTGTATCTTTCTTCTTCTCATCTTAATTGCTTTGGGTAGGTATATTTTACCTTCAGAGTAGTTCTTTCGAAACAAAAAAGGAGACGTGCATAATTTGGATTTTTGTCTTTAAAGAAATCATTCTGCTGGAAAGAATATCCATTTACTTCTCTGAAGTATTTTTCTTTAAATTCCCTGTCCATAGTTATTAAAGAGCTATCTGCTCAGACTCTACTGCCATACTAATCATTTTTTAACGCTGTCTTAACCTTCCGAAACTATACTTTATTCAAAGCCCTGATATCTAATTGTGTTGTATCAAAACCTGAAAAACAATAGTCCTTTAATTTTAGGGAGATTATTATATACAAGAGATATAAATAAAGAATTTAATTGATATCTTGGGCTTGATTCTCAGTGACACTAAATTTTGTGAAGAATCCTTTAGAATGGGAATTAGTGATAATATTTTGGGAAAAGATCAGCTTGCATTGTGGCACTGTTGTACAGGTGTCTTCCTTTGGAGATAAGTTCATATTACAGAATCACAGAATGCGTAAAGTTGGAAGGGACCACAGTAGGTTGAAGAAGCCCTTGTTGTTGTCCTTGACAGCCTTGGCCAGCTTTAATTCCGGATGGGTCTTGACTGTCCTCATCTCATTTATACTTACTGTGACAACCTCTCTGTATTCATTCCAAGTGTCCTGACACTGATTCCATTTCCTGTGTGTTTCCTGCTTACACTCGAGTAATGACAGGAGCTCCTTGTTCATCCACAGGCCTCTTTCCCCTTGACCTGATTTCTTTCTCATTGGGATGCAACATTCTTGAGACTGGAGGAAGTGATTCTTGAATATCAACCAGCTCTCTTGGACCTCTATTTTCTGCAGGCCTCATTCCCATGGGATTCTTCCAGGAAGATCTCTGAAGAGGCTAAAATTAGCTCTTCTGAAGTTCATGGTTACAATCTTACTGCCCTACTTCCTCCTTCCCCACACTGAACTCCACAGTCTCATGGTCACTACAGCCGAAGCTATGCCCAGCATTCCAACAAGGCTTTCCCTGTTTATTAGTATAAGGTCAAGCAGCACAGCATTCCTTGTGGCATCCTCCACTTCTTGTGTCAGGAAGAAGTCATCAAGGCTTTCCAGGAACATCCTGGACTGTTTGTCCTTTGCTGTGTTATTTCTCCAGCAGATGTCAGGGTAATTAACGTCCCCCACAAGAACCAGCACCTGTGACTTTGAGGCTGTGTCGAGCTGCCTGTAGAAGGCCTCATCAACCTCCTCCTCCCACCCAGGTGACCTGTAGCAAACATCCACAACAGCATCACCCCTTCCCAGTCTGTCCTTTCATCCAAACCTGTCAGCCCTCAACTCACCCGTCATCCTCACCAAGACAGAGCTCAATACATTCCAAGTGTTGCCTCACTCATAGAGGGCAACTCCACTACCACACCTTCCTGGTCTGTCTCTCCTAAATAGCGTGTAGCCGTTCATGACAGCATTCCAGTCACAGGAGCTATCCCACTACATCTCCATAATCGCAGTGAGATCTGTGACTGTGCAGAGATCTCAAGTTCCTCCTGTTTGTTCTCCGTACTGTGTGTGCTGGCGTACAGGCACTTTGTAGACGTATTTGGTCATGTCAGTGTCCCAGAAGGGGTGCAGAGGGATGATGCATAGTCTTGTCTACTTGTTGTGTCTTTGGACGCTTGTGTTTAATTGAGGTGTTCCCTCTTAAGCCTCCCTTTGCTGCTACCATGGTTGCTGTAGTTCTTCTTCAATGCTGAACAATTCTTTAACTTGCTTTTCATTATGTTTGCCTATGCTGGTGGATGAAAAGCAGCAAACGGTGATTTAAGAGCCCCCCCCCTACCACCTCCATCTGTTTCCTGTTTTCTCCATTGATGTCTTGACTTGCTTTTGTGCCAGACTCATCAAGCAAAGGAAGTTCTCACCTTCCTTTCCATAGCACTGCACAGGCTGACATAGCAATGAGACTTTATGTCATGAGGTTAACATATGTAAGATGTTATATGTCTTCCTCTGTGTTTGTGGTGTCATGTTTATGATGTTTGGTTGGTTTTCCCATTTTCTCAAAAAATCTGCGTTGCAATTATTTTTGTTTAAAAACAAACCAATCTAAGAAAACTTCCTTTTTTTAAGTGCTAACAAGGAGAAACCGTGCTGGGTTTTTTTCAATGATATTAAAACAAATTGCCTTCTAGAGCATGAGGGCTAAGAAGAGTAACCGAAAGGCCAGGATAACTTTCCCCTAAAGAGGCTGGTCCTTGGGGGCTGTCAGTGGTGGGGACATAGGAAAGGCAGGAGTGAAAAAGGGCTGAATGCTGGTGCTTTTCTCTCTCTGACTCTACAGTCCAGAAAGGTTATTTTGTTTAGACTGTTAACACCAGTTCCCACTTAGAAATAAGGATTACTGCTAAACCATTCTCGATTGCTAAACATTTGCTACTGATCAGAGTTAAAGGTGAGTTACTGATCTTTATGGGTTTTTTGCTCTGCCTTATTCTGTCTGCCTTGCCTATCCAATTTTGAATTTTCTCAAATTATTATGAAGCACTGCTTTCCACTTCAGCACTAGGCTGCTGCTTATCTGTATCACACTACAGAAATGGTTTCTCGACACTTTCTGATTAAATCTTAAGGCATTGATTAACCTGCCTGTCTCTGGCTTTAGGGTATACAAAGGTGAAAATGCGGTGAAAACTATCATCGCATTGGAACCTTTAAAACCAATCATTAGTACTTGTGTCTTGGTTGCCGTTTTCCAGAGAGATGTCAAATCCGTTGTGTACTCAGGTTTTGCAGTGTTAAGAGCATCAAGTTAAAAGAGGGGAGCAGTGAGCTCTACAAGAGGAAGGATAAACCAGTCATGAAAAATACCGTGTTTCTGGAGTTCTGGTTAGTATTTCAGACTTACTGTGTGACACTAGTTGGCTTGCCTACAGTCACGGAGAGCATCACTTTCACTGCCCTTTCAGTTTCTTCCTGTGAACTGTATAAAACATAAGAGTAGCAGTAAAACTGGAAAATGGTAGCATTTTCTACATATTAAACATACATGAGGTGAACTCAGGTAATGCATGAAAATGCAGCTCCTACTATACAATTCTTCTCTGAACTGGCCGTAAATGCAGGCAGCTTCAAGAAGCTCTACAGGAGTTTTTAAAAATTAGGAATAAATTCTGTAGACATTTTCAGTTGATGCAGGTGCTAAATTTCAAATACAGACCTCAAAGAAATCTTTTTACAATCAACTTATATCTTTGAGATCTCTGTCAATACACAATTCCACTTGGGCTTTAGCTTGCCCAGCTTCATCCATCCTCAGGCAGAGCTCTGTGCACTCCAGTAGCTCTCTTACAGAAAGGGCAACTCTTCTTCCCCGTCTTCCTATCCTGTTCTTTCTAAAAATTCTGCATCCCCTCATTCCAACACTCAATCATATTTCTGTGATACCAGCAAGACTGTAGCTCTGCAAGCGCACACAGATCTCTGTGTTTTTCTTCCAAGCTGTGTGCATTTTCCAGGCTTTTATTTTGCATCAAAGTTTGAAAGCTAAACAAAAGTTTAACCATTGAATAGGAAGACTAAGCTAATGTAATTCCCATGAGGAAAGGTAGTCATCATCATATATTTGCCTGCGTGAAAAGTGGAAAGATAACTCGTAGTGTCTGTATATTTTGATGGTTTCATGTGTGCATTTTAGCAATTAGTGAGGGTTAGTAATGCCTTGGCTACTTCAATTCACTATTTATAGCTTACACCAAATTTGACTAATCCGAGAACCAGTGCCTTCATTGTCAAGATAATCAAAAGAGAAACAGCTGGACAACAGCTAGAAAAACCCATCTGTAAAATGAGATCTTCCATCTTTTCTCCCGAATAACCTTCTACTCATGGAAAAGTAGGTCTCTAATAAGATTATTAGACTGAGAAATTCATACATACTGTGCTGTGTTCCATATTGGATTAGAAATAGGGTACTTATGAAGGTAATTAGCCATTGACATAGCTTAATGTAGAGTTGAGAGGAATTCTTTACTTGAACTCTTCAGATTAAACTGAGTATTGCTTTTAAGCTGTTTTATATTCAGGCAAAATTTAGGGCACTGATGCAGAATACACTGAATGAGATTATCTGAGTGTAGAGTTATACAGGAAGAGTACAATGATCGTTTCTTGTCTTTAAAATCTATTCATTGTATGATTTGGGGAGGATGTGAGACAGTCATACTTGTAAAGTTTTTGCTTTATTCATGTTGATATGAAAATATGTTTTAGTAATGTTTGAAAAAGATATATAGCTTCTGAAATTGTGAGGTCAAAGCTAGTGGAGAAGAGTTCTTTGATATGAGGGATTACAGTCCAAAAGCCAAGAAAGCTGAAAGCTCAAGCAGTGCTTTATTTGTCAAATGGCTTAAGGAGATCTCTTACATCAGACATCTTTGCCTGACCTAAAAACTACAGCAGTGTTTAAAGATCAAAATTAGAATCTTGCATTTATCCTAATAAATTCTGTAGAGTATTTGGAAAAAACCTCCCTAGCCACAGTTTCCTCCTTTAGGAAATACCTGGCTTGGGATCCATTTTTAATTTAGAAAACAGCCAGGCACTAACAAATTTAAAGAAACCAAAGGAACTTATCTCTTAGTGTTTGGAAAGATGAATCCATTTGAAGCTACCTAATGTGTTTGCTTCACGTAGTGCAGATGAGAAATTCTCAAGATACCTCATGATCATGTAGTTTTTTTGTTTTCATTTATATCTTCAATTTAATTACTTTCACTCGATTGCATTTTCAAATACATTTATATTCCAGTAGCTGTGCACTGTTAATATAAGTCAAGATTTGTTTCAGAAACAGTGAAGAGTTGAAGTAGCAAGACATGAATATCACGAAATATGCACAGTTTCAGTCCTCAGTTTAAACCAAAATTAGCTTCCTGTATTGGAAGGGGTTTCCTGAAAGTATTAGGGCAATAACATCACTAGGCATATCAGACTTATTTGGTCTCTGAATCAAATGCTTACAGAAATTATGAGAATTGGAAATCATGGTCTGCTTTTTTTTTTTACTGCTAGGTTCATCTTCATATTAAACAGCTGTATAAGCCAGACGCAGGAGTATGTATTCTTCTGGAGTAAAGGAGTTATTTCTATTCACTTAGTCATCATATGCTGTAAAGGAAAAATCTGGGAGTTACACAACCATTAGTTCGGTTTTGCTTGAGAATTTTAGGAGAGGCAGAAGTACTCTTTTGCATATCATAAGAAGTGGAGATATATTTTGAGAGAGACGCCAGCAACTGGGTTTACTTGGAGATGCTTCTAATTGTCCTTACTACCTAAACCATAACAGAAAATGGGCAAATTTTTTTTTAATCATTCCCTCACACTGAAAATCAAATAGCAGATAATAATAAAGCATATGGTCTTATAAATATTAGCAGTATCTAGTTGAGATTAAATTACTCTTTATGTTGAATTTCTATTGCTTTTGCTAGTCAAGATGGTAATTCTAGAATCATAGGAATATTTATAACTAAAAATGATGGGAGGTGACAGCACTGCCTGTTGTTGTGATCTCTGAAAGTTAGATCTCTAATAGAAAGAAGGGTTGGTCTCATCATGCCCTTACAGAAGCTGCGAAATGGCTGGCTTTTCATCCCTGAGATACATGTGTATACGTGGATGTACGAATGCACGGTTTCTTTTACATCAGGAGAGAGTGGAAGCAAGTTACTGCCTTACTACAGGACCATGCTTTCTTTACAGAAGAGTAGAAAAGAAAAAGCAGTCCTAGGTAGAAGCTCTGGATATGATTCAAATAGAGGCAGATGTAGATGTACCAGGCTTTGTCTAACCTAAGTCTGAGAGTATTGTCTACAGGTTAAAATGGAGAACTGGGAACCGAGACCTTTATTTTTTTCCTTTATTAATTTGCTCAAAGTCATGCAGTGAGTTATGAAATCATCTCACATTCTCAGTTAGTCACCTTTAAAATGCAGGAAAGTAGTTCTTAAGAATGAACAAAATGCTCTCCTCATTCGCATGATCTCATCAGAGTTTCGGATATTTCCTAGTTAAAAGATGAGCCTATCGAAGGGCCAGGTATCATTCCTCATGAAATCAGTATTTAATAATGAATAGTAGGTCCTAGGTGGAAGCAGACTTGATCTCCATGAGTGCTGCAGGGATCTTCATGCTTTGGC
The DNA here is from genome assembly GCA_013397755.1 of Cnemophilus loriae. Taxonomy (NCBI): domain Eukaryota; kingdom Metazoa; phylum Chordata; class Aves; order Passeriformes; family Corvidae; genus Cnemophilus; species Cnemophilus loriae. The sequence continues at coordinate 2,118,447 of VZTF01008135.1, forward strand.
ATAAATCCACTGATTTTCTTTCTTTTTTTGCATACCTCAGGACATTCAAAGATGGCATTAGGACCCTGTTTCAGTCACATCAGCAAACATTAAGTGTGAATCTCTGCTTTTTCAGAATGATTCTATTCTTGCTTAGGAGTAGATAGGAAGGACCAGGACAAAAGTCTGGGGAGATGGAGTGATGAGCAAACACAAACAGGTCGACAGTTCAACTTTAGAAACCAGGTCTCCTGGCTGCAAGTGAGGTGCTTTGCCCATAAAACTGCTCTGTCTCAGTAAGAGCATGATAAACCAAGTTTAAATTGCCAGCCAGGAAATCAAAGGGTCACGATTTGTCCAGAACAGTAGTTCTAGGGAAAAAAAAAAAAAAAAAGCTGCGAAAAAAAGGGGCTGAGGAAAAGAGGCTGAAGGGACACTTTCAATTAATCCCAGGTCTTTCAATCAGAGGGTTTGTACTGCTTCAGCTTATTCTTCAAATAGCTGTATCTTTGCCCCTAGTGTACTGTAAGCAGAGGAATGTCATTGCCATCTGGGTGATTTCTGGCTTTATGACATGGTAAAAATCATTTATGGCCACCCCAATGCTAGAAGTTAGGACTTTGCAGTGATAAAATATCTGTGCATTGAGTCACATCTGGAACAAGCAGCTTGGAAAAGACTCCTGAGCTGGCTAAAAGAGTACTCAGCACTTTATAGTGGTTTGGCTTGTAGGGCCTAAGGAGTAATTCTCAGGATCCGGGACAAGCTGGCTTTGTGTGTAGTGTTAGGGTGAAATGTATGCCTTTGTTTCCTTTGCATCTCTGACTATTAATACAAATTAAAGATTAAGCCAGCAATGCTTGTTTTATGGAGCAATGCTTTCTACAGGTGTTTGGGGCAGTCTAGAGACTCAGAGTTTTCCTATTCTTGGAACAAAGTAAAACTAGAAAGTGCTTACAAGCCTCAAACCAAGCTAGGTCTTTGCTGCAATAGTACTTGTCATTTAAAATTTAAAGTACAGATTTTATATTGAACATGGCAAGAATGATCTTAGATTCGAAAGAAGCTCTGTTAAGACCTGAGAAGAATGCCAAGAGCAGTGTTCAATTAGGGAGCACAGAAATCCATGTCCTATCAATGCCTTAAAATGAATGCATGTTACTAAATGACCTTGAAGTTGGCTAGTCTGCACTGTTGCACTTCAGACATTTAGGGAGAGATTACTAGTGCTATAACACCCATTCTATTTTTTGTTTTTTGGTTGTCTTTTTTTTCTGGAAATTTCCTGGAAAATTCTGGGGAAGAGCAGGTATAGCCCCTTGCAGCTGACTTCAAATCACAGTATATTGCATAATGGGACTGAACACAAAAAATACCCATAGATAAATTATTCAGATTAGTTTTTGCTGTCTCTAAAATGTTCTTTCGGTAAACTTATTAGTGACTGTTGGAGCATAAACATATTCTGGGTGTTTATTGCTTGGTTTTCTTTCCTATTCTCTTTCTTCAGTAGACTCTGCTGTCCTTTTATAAATATGTGAAAGCCAGAAGTTCTGACTTTTAACAATTTGCATTCAAATGGACACTTTTCTTTTCAGAACAGATGATTGTATTCTTCAAATCTGTTTAAATTTAGTGTTAGTGAAGCCAGAAGCTTGCAAATGGGGAGACTTTATGTATTGTAGAATATAATGAGAAGTAAAACTTGAGAATATAAATCCATTCGTCTTTAAAATATTTTTCGTAGTTGTTGTGCTAAGATTTGTTTTTAAATCTAATTGTATTCCAAGAGTGGTTTTGTTTTACAAATGGACTCTTTTCAGTTTTTCTTTTAAAAATGTTTTATGCCACAGTTGTTTTCACAGAAAATGCTGTCAAGAGCAAGGAGCTGTGTTCTCAAACTATGATCAAGGCTGCTTATTACAGTTGATATTTAGGGTCAAGAGATGAATACCCTGTGCCTCTTCTGACAAGGAGAAACTATAGAGCAAAAACTGCAGAACCGGTTGCAAACCCATCCACATGAAGGGTTGAGCATCAATTAATTGTTGGTTGATTGAAAGTTGGGCTAGATAAGGTTGCCAGTCAGCTCTGCAAATTGCATAATTTAAGACAAGAAAGTTAATCCTTGTTAAAAAACTGGAGCTCTGAGATGTCACAGAATCAGTTTTGTTCTGCTACCAGAAATAACTTGCTCAAGCATGTGGATAATGTGTACAGTGGTACCTCCAAAGCTGCTCTTGGATACAATTATATTCAGAGAAACTCAAATCTCCTTCAACTCATAGTTCATACAAAAATCACACTCATGGGTGTGCACTCTCCTCTCCAACCACCATACTACTTGCCTTATGTAGGTAACAGTCTGGGCTTCATTTTTGCAAAATGGCGGAGGAAAAAATCTTGTAATGCTTTGAGTTAGTTGTATTAAATAAAAAGGAGATAAATTGCTGTCTGTTGCATACAGACTTTAAAAAAAAAGCTTTAGTTGGTATACCTGAAAATGTAGTGAATGTTGATTATAGAGAAATGTAGATAATTCCGATTTTTGAGCAAGGGAAGAAAGATCTGCATTTGATAAAAGATAAAAATGAAAATACATTGAAAATACATAAGGCTTTAATGCTAAAAGATAGTCAAAAGGCTGTTGGAAATGGTATAAGCTGTACAGAAATATCTTGCCTACTGATCCCAAATAACTGAACAGAATGATGTCTGATCATACGGCAGGTAGATTGGATCCAAGGTTACAGTGTCTTAAAATAAATGGAAATGCATCAAGGTCCACTGGAGTTGTGTTTTGATGCTTTTCTAATTGTGGCATTAGACATTCCACACGGCAAGTCTAGAGTCTATATGCAAACTGGTTTTGGTGTCTCTGCAGAACCCTGGACCAGTATCAGCACATCCTTCAGCTCTGGCTCATTAACTCAGCTATGAAATAGGGAGTGTTTCGACTGAAACAGGCACTAAGATGGTTTCTGATACCAGCATGAGCATGTTCTGTATGCTGTGGGCAATGCCTTTACCTGCAAATATTTTCCATTTTTCTTATCTTTTTGTAAGCACTTGTGTACATATCAGCACCTCAGGAACAGATTAGCACTGCAAGGATATGACTAGAAGAGTGAAATTTAGAGAGATGAGAGAAGAGAGCAGTAGGTAAAGGGCTGGATGACAACTCTAGCATACCACCAAAATACCTGTATGTTGTGAGACAGTCTGAACATGGAAACACTCAGAATAAAAATATGTCTGTCCTGCAGTAGTTCTTTTTGGCTCAAATAGGGGCATATGCATGTACTGTACAAAAAAATTACTGAAGTGGGCTAAGGAAGAGATGTCTTCCGCTTTTATTGTCTTTGGAGCGATGTCCTTGTTTGTTCCTCTGAGTACCAAGGAATATTAAGATGACCTCAAAATAAAAAGGGTCAGACAAATAATAGCTGAGACTGAATACATCTGAACGTGGTCGAAAGTTATGTTTCATTCTAGAGAGAGAAGAAACAAGCCAAGACTGACCAGTGACTATCTCGGTGGGCACACAACATGAAGATCCTGCTAGAAATTACGTTGTGGCTTTTTTCAGGATTTTGAAATGCAGCTGGGGAATGAGGGGAACTGAGATTCCATGCAAGCTTGCCAGTTTTGTTCTCTTTTTAGTGTTACTTGGGTATTTTTCTTTCTTGTCACAACACAGAAATACATGGGGCCTATGCTTGTTGAATAGGGACCCAGATCACCTTTTGTGCAAATTCAGGATGTTCTATTGACTTAATTGGTAGGATATTAAGCACTAGATGCCTAAGCAATTACACCTTCTCCATGCATTGCCCTGAATTCTTGCATTATGACTAATGTTTTACATGATGCATCACTTCTGCATGGTGGTTGCAGAGAAATCACCACAGCTGGATCTAATGTTTTCAGCAACCTGGTATTGTTCCAACAGCCTGTGAAATGGATCAAACAAAAGCAAGACTCCTACTGTTAGTCAGTAACCACGTCTTCCAGAGACTAGGATATAATCCATTTTCATCTCTTGAGCTTTAAAAAAAAAATCCCAAACCAAACAAAAAACCTTTTTACTATGTAAATATTGTTTGAGCATCTATTACTCTGATTCCAGCATTGGCAATAATTGGAAATTATTACTGCTTCTTGTATGTGAAGTAACTTTAAGGTGCCCACACAGTGATCAAAATATTTAGAATATTTAGAGTAGTAGCAGTAACACCAGAAATGAAATTAATCCTGTAGCAATAAATTATTCTTGGTCTAAGAATAATTCTTGGTCTATTCTTGGTCTAACTCTTCAGGGATATCCCACCTACACAAACTGCTTAACTCTTAAACTGCCTGGCATTCCCTGGTGGTTAAGAAACTCCAGCTGGAATAAGTTTCTTTCTTTTGAAATTAAGCTGAGTGGGCAGTTGAAGGTACTCACATCATGTGGCTAATGGGGATGTGTAGATAAGATGTTTTGGACCACGGAGCACACATGTGCATGCAGTTTGGTCTTCATTTTCTCCAGTGTTTTGATCTCTGTGTAAAAGGTATCTGGCATATAAGCAAAAAAAAAAAAAAAAAAAAAAAAAAAAAAAAGAATAGAAGCAATAAATAATCATATAGATCTTCACCTTCATTTATTCATTGTAAGTGTTTTGCATGAATTAGAGAGACTATCTAAGTGAAAGGAAACATAGAGATTTGCAGCTTGAGACTGGATTAACCCATTGGTTTGGAGAGACCTAATAGGATGCCAGTGAAGAAGATTGTTAAGGATCAGCAGGTTAGAAAAGGTGTATTTTTAGAGTGCTTGATGTATGAAACAGTGACAAAGGGGGTAACTGGCAGCAGATAAAAGGCTGTGCCTTTGGACTTCCCCTTTTAGTTCAGCATAAAAAAGAGACTGGTATATGGGTGTAGCTCAAAATATTTTGTATGAGACTGGTAGGATTTTTAGCTCGGCTTTTGTTCTTTTGGGTTGTTTTTTAAGCTTGTGAGTGGGCAGTAGAGTACTTGCTTGCTTGATTGATTTATTGTTTCTGCAATTGGTGTGTGTTACAAGTCCAGTGACATTGTTCAGTGGTGGGCATCCAGCTGTGGACCAGAGCAGTGCCTGTGGTGTCATTCCCTCTACACAGAAGTGATGCCACTCTGCAAGGGCTTGGAATCGTGGAGTCTTTATGCACCAATGCAACAGAACTCTGAATATCTCTGTTTCTTTGTCAGCAGGGTTTTTGCCTTGGTGTTTGGAGAATCTAAACAGGTAAGGCACGGACATAATCTAAAAAAGGCAAAAATTGGAAGGGAGGGAGAAAAACAGGGCACAAGGAAAAAAATGGGAAGGGAGTGAAAAAGTTTTTGAAACTAAAGCTGAAAAGTAGAGAAGTCTCTGGAATAAACCTAACTAATAACTCCAGTGGAGCAACTATTATTCTGTAACACGAAAGAAAGAAAGAAAGGAAGGCTTTGTTATTTTCCTCTGCAAGTTCCAGCAGTATCTGTGGGAGGATTGATGTTTTCTAATTTTATAAGCTGCAGCAGGAGTGTTAAATACTGGTGACAGATCAGATTGGAATCATGCACATGAAAGTATTTTGAGTGGTGAGAGAAAGACAGACTGTCCCAAAAAGACACTTGAAAAGGGTCAGTAAGGAATCCAGTGCCTTTTTTTTTTTCCTTTTTTGCCAAAACATCATCTGAAAGGTTTGACAACATATGGTTGTAATTAATGAAGTGACAGATGTGGATGTCAATATCTCTTCTTTCTGATGCATTCAATGGTAGGGAAAAAAAAGAAAACGGTGCATAAGGTGATTTTGGGGTGATTTTGTACAGGGGGGAGTGGTATAAAGGAGCATGCATGGATTGATGTGATTTTTAGCTCTCAGAAGGAATTCTCAGGATGGTGAAGAATCCATTTTGAAGAGTTAACATTCCCTAGCAAGTGAATTACTGGACCAGCACCTACTCTGCAAGCACCAGTCTGCTCTGATTGGCACCAAGGGGCCAACATTAATCCATTGTTCGAAGCTTTGCAGCAAAGCAATGAAAGTGACTGCACAAGCTGTGGTTCTGCCTCTCACCTCGTGAAAAGGTTACTGCTCTCCGATTTCCATTCAGAGTCACAGTGTTTCAGCTTGAACAGCACTTTCTGACAAAGACAGGAGCTGGAACTGTACTACATTGTCATTTGGCTTAGTGGGATACTTAAGCTTCTGCCAGCTTAAACAAATACGAATTAAATGGACAAATCCCTCCTCATTTCATTACTTCCTCTTCTCTGCCCCACAGTGAAAGTAATCGGGAAGAGCATTCATGATCATGTTTACTGTAATGAGTCTGTCCTCTGGGGATACTCTTGTGGCATCTTTTAATGTTAATTTAGTATTGATTTACTATTCTAATTGATATGCTCTAGCTCTTGATCATTAAGTGACCACATGCAGGGTTCTTGTATTTTGTGTGTTCCCTGTAAAAACGTGTGCACTTCATTAAATCTCAGCATTAAAGGAAGTGTTTCCAGGCAGAGCAATATTCCAACATCACGTTGCAAATGTGCAGGAGGGTTCCAAGGTCACAAACTCCTTTCAGAGGTTAATTAAGTCTGAAAGAAAGGCATTCTGTTGTAATTAAATAGTAATGAATGAGAGGCCAGGAATATTTGGTGCGTAATGCAGTACCATGAGGCAAAGCCAAAATCATCTGCAAATTTATTGTTTTATTTCGTATTCTATTATAAAATACCCTTGGGTGTCAGTGTAATTTTTATTCTCCAACTTGCCTATGACAGAATGGGGATTAAGTGGTCAGCTCTGTCATGCATATATGTGATCATAATACACCTCAGTAGTGGTTTTGAGGGCTTTCATCAGGAGTGTGATGCCTTCCCCATTCTGCAGGATCACATTTTTAATCAGAGGGGAAAGTGCTTCCTTTGCCACGTTCACACTGGAAAAGCCGTGGCAAGTTTTGACATCTTTTAGTAGCACCAGCAGAAATGCAGTCATGTCCATGATCCTGTTTAAGAGTTCATCAAAATTTCCCTTTTAGTTCTTGTGCTTCTGGGGTTTAATATTTCAGCCTGTTCAAGTGTATTAGGCAGGATCATGGCACGGGACCATATACAAGTAGTCAATCCAAGTGTCAATTTTTCTTTTTAGTTTTCCCCTACCTTATTTGAAAATTAGCCAATTCCGACATTCACACACTGATTTCTTCCACTCTGTTATCTCTGAGTAGTGAATTATTTTAATCTCTAAACATATTATAGGAATCTAGAGACCAAAAGCATGAGTTACCAGTAGGTTGTAGCTTTAATTCCTTACTTCTGTGTTTAAAAAGTAATTTTAATTATTTTATTTTCTCATCTGAAATCTGCATTTGCAAACAGTTTTTCCCACATTGTAAAAGAAAGAAATGGGGGAAACTGCTCCTACGTACTCCTTCTTGGAGCTCTTCCGTGCACCAACATCAGCCAGCACTACGACTGAAAAGAAATGGCCCTTTGATTCCACAGCTTGGCCTCTGAAAAAGCTGCATTGGCCCGTGAATGCTGCAGCTTGCCCTTCTTGGGCCTTGGACCTGGCTGTGACCCGATGGCTTGGAACAAAGATATTCTCCGCCTCCCTCGGGAGGTGGTGTTTTTTAGGCTTAGGGAGCCACATTGCCTGAAACACTTCTGATGGGATCCCAAAAAATTGCTGCAGTGTGAGCTGCACCTGAGGTTCACTGCTGCCTAGGGAGAGTGGGTGTGCTGCACTTCCTAGAGTCCATGGAGCTCAGTTTAAAGGTGGGAATGGTCCAAAATCTTGGCGCCTTTTTATCAGCATGTAAGTCCAAATTCCAATTTATGACCAGCTGGTTGGCTGTAGCTGGCTGATGCAGGCTTGTTTTGCATCAGAATTTAACAGGTGTTTAACAGCCTAGGATTTAGGCAATGGCTTTGCTTACAATGAAGTAGACTTCTCTGTTGATCTTCAGGAGGACTTTCTATTTCTTCCAAGAACAATTACGAAAGTAACCTCAGTGACAGTTTTTCTGCCATTCAAGTAAAATATGTGTCTCTTACCTCATTATCAGGCAGATAGGTCTAATTCTCCTAACTTTACACATTTTTCAAAAGCTTATCAACCTGAGAATTAATGTCCTGCTGGTATTAAAATGTGTGGAAAGAATTACCTAGTAGTGAATTTTAGACTGAAGGAATGGGCCACACCATCTTTCAGTTGCATGACATCTTCTGTTGAATGACATCTCTAATGATGGTTACATTCCATATCACCTGTGGTAGTCTTCAGGCTACTCCCAGAGCATCTCAGTATACACTCATTCAAAGTGTCTGATTCACAGCTCGTCTGTGTCCAGTCTTTTCCAAAGCATTTCCAATGCTGCATCCATTCAGAGTTCTCCTCTCCCTCCTTGTAGTGCATGTGGTGCAGATGGCGGCAGGGATATTAGACCTCTGAATGTCTTCCCTAAGGAACAACTACTACCACTGTATATAAAGAGAATAGCTTTTAATAAGAGCTCATCATTGCACTTGTATTATTTATAGGCAGATCTGTGTCCTTAAGATCTAGTTCTCATCCTACAAGAGAAGTTAATTAATGTGTTGAAATTTAATAAAAGATTTAAGTCAAAGTGATTATGACAATAATAGAACTTAGTAGAATAGCAGTTAAGGCTTATATAATTTTTTTAATCATAATAAATTGTGACGTTTATGGGGGTATTATTACATTTTTTTTATAATAAGCAGGGCACCAACAGCATCACAGTTGACATTACGTTTTTTTCAGCTACTCTACTTGATAGAAAATTACTTGTGCAGAGGCCAAGACAGGGGTTTTTTTGGACTATGTGTTACTTACCGAGAATGAGATATTTTCTGTCTGAGAGTGCTTTTAGCCCATATAGACAAAAAGAGGGAAAGGAGGAGGATTGAGAAGGGGAGAGACTGAGAACAGAGAACTTTATAATATCATGTGTATGTTTGTAATGTTTCTAATGACTCAATCCAATGCACAGGTTTTTTTCTGTGACTGCCACTTACAAATAAGCACAGATCTATACACTGACCTGCCTGGATCTCGTATCTGTCAGGTAGGTAGTTACCTCAGTGCTATCATTTGTGCTCCTAAGTGGCAGTAAACTAAATGCTGCAGGTACAAATGGGAGGACTGGCTCGGATTCTCTTCAAACCTTCCCTCCACAGTGTGATTTCCTTGCTTTTGATGAAACATTAATAAGGACAGTTAGCTTAAGTAACGGGCAGTAGGAGTTTGGTAGGTAGATCCAAGCCACAGCCTGGGTATTAAAAGCTTAATAGCAGTAGTAGCACGTGCATACTTGCTCTGCTGAAAATGTGCTGTAGCACCCTAGTCTGTCTAATGGGTGGGGGGAGATGGACAGGCACACACATTTGTTTCTTGAACACAGTTAAGACTCTCATATGTGAAGCTGGCAATGTTCTGGAAACAAGCACAGCAAGCCCTGCCATTATAACTACTCTACTACCAGTCTCTGAGCTGTTTTAAAGCTAGCTCAGATTTATGTACACTTCAGTCAACCAAGTTCTCAATGTAGCCTTGGAGACCCTTCACAGTGCCCTTTAGATTTCTCTTGGTCATACCTGCAGTATTTTTTTTTTTTTTAATTTTTTTTGGGGGGTGTGTGTGTGTGGTTTGTGTTTAGTTGTTGTTGGTTGTTTTCTTTTTTTTAGCAAAGATTATGTGGAAAATTGTTCTGTTTTGAATGTATTAAAATATAACAAAATAATTTTACATCGTCTTCTGCTCTACCAATTCTGAATGTAACGATGAATTTGCTTATGAGCTTGAGTTTTGCATTGGACTCCTTGTGTGTTCTGATTCACCAGCTGTGTTGCCAGCTATGTTGCATGTGGCTGTGCTGGTTTCAGATGGAGCTGATACAGAGCTTCCCTCTCCCTGGAGAGGAGAGATGCTGGTTATGTGTGCCAGGCGAGGCTGTACATGTGCAGGTTTGAAGGACTGGGACCTGGTGAGGATTTTAGCACATGCATGCAGATTTCTGGTGCTTGTTAGTGTTGTTAGTGATAGACGTAGTTAAGGTCTCGCAGTGGTAGAACTATAATGTCATCTGAAGGAAGCATTACTTGCAGACCTTGACCTCTTGCAGAATTTTGCTGCCTTGATGTATTTCTCATCCCTGGAATTATTCAAGACCAGTCTGGGTGAGACTTTAAGCAACCTGATGTAGTGGGATGCGTCCCTTCCTGTGGCAGGGGTGTTAGAACTAGATAATCATTAAGGTTCCATCCAATGCAAATCATTCAATTATTCTGTGAATTGCTGTTAGTTCTTTCTCCTGAATTAGGACTGCTAAGTCTGTACCAAACATAAAAACCAGCACAGACTCCTGTGATTATGAAAGCCATTTTATGTTGTGTTGAGGATCAGTATTTCCTTGGTAAAATTAGTTTAATAATCAGAAGATGAAATTTTGGTAGGCCAAATGAGTACTATGTGTCCACAGTAGCCACTCCACAGGTATGAGATAAAGTCTGAAAGGATATGGCTTTCTTCATCCTTTTAATATTTATCAGCTGTGGGCTAAATTGTGAAATAGTTAATATAAACTAGATCCTCAGCTTTTGTAAGTTATCTTGGCTTGATTAGCTGCTGATCAGTTATTCCAGCTGAAGATGGGAAAAGATTGTATCTTCTGAATATCGCTGTGACAGCTGGTGGTTTCGAGGGGTGAAGGAAGCTCCGAGAAGCAAGAAGGACTTCAGGTCTTGACATGATATTTTGGCCAGTGCAAAATTTAGGTTTTTTCCTCCTAAGGAGCATTTCCCACCCTTACACTGGATACTATGGCTGTGTAATTGCTCTGTCTTCTTTTCAGATTAGCTATCCAGGGAGCTGCAGGGAGCTTCCCTGTGGTGGTTGGGGTGGTAATGGCTAACTTCCAAAACAGGAACCTGACTGCAGCTAAGCTAAAGGAGAATATTAACAGCTAGAATAGCGTTTCCTTTTACTTGGGAGTCTTTGGGAAAGCAGACAACCCATATAGTGGCCAGGGTGACACTGCAGGAGGTTTCCTTACATTACTATATTTCATTATGGGTAAGTTTGTTCGCTAATGAGCAGTGGAAAGAAATAAAAATTTAGGTCTGGCAAGTCACTGTCAACCAGACATCCTTTTGCATCTATTAAGGTGCGGAGCATAGTTACGAACTTACCTGTTTGGTATAGCAGTTTAAATGTTTTATAGAAGAAAATGTCAAGAGAGCTGATTTTTCCCTAGATGAACACATTTTGTCAGTCCCTCATTCTTTATCCCTTATGAAAAGTTGAACAAATAAAACCCTGCTAGAAAAACTATTTCAATCGAGTACATCAGGCTGTGATCAGAAGGCAGATTTATTGATACATGAGAGTAGCAGCTTTATTTTGTTTCTTAATTTCATCCATATGTCATGTAACTATAAAAGGTGGTTTTATTCTTTAATTAGAGCTTTATCAGAGGCATTTTAATTGCAACTGTGCTCATGAAAATGATCGTTTGAAACACTTTTAATCTTGTGAAAGAGAGAACTGCTTGTGTGTATTCATAACTGTAAACCTGCTGACTTTGCTAACAAAAATATGGCACTGGTACCTTGACTCTGCAGAGGTGGTGACACAGTCAGAAAGGCAAAACAAGGAGTAAAGTGAGTAGAATCTCTGCCAGCTGCAGGAGCTTTACCCAGCTGTGATGCTCCAGCCCACGGAAGACAGAAACACTGGTATACTAAACAGTTTTCCGCCAATTCCTTCAGAGCTTGAGGCCTGCCTTTCATCTTTTTAGTTAGTACAAACCTTGAAAGAATTTCTATTAAACTTTGCAATATGTTGTTGTCTAAATCACAAGTTCCAGAAAGTGAAATAGGGTCATCCATTGTACAGCTAAATCATGTAGAAATGGGAGAATGCTCCCTTGAGTTTATCTGATGAAAGTGAGGGTGCTTTTTGGTAGAGGTTACTCAGCATCAAATAGAGCGCAATTCTCATTTTGTATGCGCATTTATCTTCTGCTGTCTCTCTAATTAATGCTGCTGTGCTGTGCTAGGCAAGAGGTGCAGGTGCCTTTTGAAATGCTAATGCTCTGCTGGAATATCCTGGTTCTCTGTCAGCTCTGGAGAAGCTGCAGCAGAGGTCAGCAGCAAAAGTTTTAATAGAACTTCTGCCTCCCAGTGACTTACCCAGTTTCAGCCATACAGAGACAACAGACTTCAAACAGCTGTCTGCTGTTACGTGTCTTCTCTGTTCCTTGCCACATGGGCTTACACCCCCTAAAAACATTAAGTGATACGTTTTGTTCCTCTGTGTAGTCCAGATGTTTTCAGGATCCTCAATGCATTGTTTCTCTGCAAAATATTATGTACCTTATGAGTGTAAGGGCTCGAAACTTGAAGGAATCATATTAATATGTTTAAGGTCCTCGAGCACATCTTCACCAAAAATAAAAATGGTTTGCTCAGTGGCTGCTCTACAAGCAATCAGAGCCTAGGATAGGAAGTTCAATAACTGTACAGAATCAACTTTGCCTTTCAGTAACTGTGTTGTAATCAGATGTTCTGGTTTTCTCCTGAAGACTTCTTACCTTCTGTGTAGGTGTTTTTTAAATAAATTTTTATATGACAAGTCACTTTTCATGGCTGGTCATCCTACTTATAGCTAAGTGTAGAAGTGTCTCTTTTCTGGCCACAAAACAGAATATCCATCTATAAAATGATGTGTACATGAAAACCAGAAAAGAAAATGGAGGCCCAAACAGAAGAAGCATAATATAGACTTTTAAAAACCTGAAGATTTACTCTTGCCTGCTTGGAACAAGTTTCTCAGTAAGGGGATAAATCTCTTCTCATTGCACTCATGACTCTTGTGTAGAAAGGGCTCTAGAGGATTTCTGCTGCAAGCTACTTACTTCAGTTTCTAGCCCTGAAGAAGCAAAGGGCTTCTTCAAGCTCAACTTCTGCTGCGAAGATGTTCTTCCCTGGTTTTGTAAGTATGTAAACAGCTGCTAAACTCGGGGCAGGTACTTGAGGTACTCAGGTGAGAGTAAGTAATGGAAACAAGGAAATCCCAGTGAACGTCTTTCACATGTAACTTCTTACGGTTTGATTGTGCTTGACTTTTAAGTGTTAGTGGTGTGAAAGTTGCCAGAACGGACACCTAGAGTTTAAATACTAGTCATTAAAACTGACTTTTAAAATTGTATAGTTGAGTTTTCAAGCCACACTGTAGGCGTTGTTAGTTAACTGTCTGATTAGGTGGAAAAATAGAATATGAGTGTTCCTAGCACTTCTGGGAAAGAAGAGAAATTGTTTATCTTGTCTTGGAAAAGTTGCCTTATAGCATCAACATCTAACTTCAGTGGCGCTCCATGAAGCCCTGAGCCTGCTATGGCTTCTAGTGCCACCTTTTTGAGACTAAATCCATTTGTGTAGTTTGTGACTGCTCCAAGTTTACCACATTTTAGATCACATCCCTTTGATTCTTCACATGCAGTATAAAATGTTAATAAATAATTTACATTTCTTTAATGTAATGGCTGATTTTCCTCAATTTTTTGAGCAGATTCTGCCATCTATTGCTTTGACATGAAGAGGGAAAACCATTTTGGGCGTCTTGTCAGCCTGAATCTTCTCCATGAGTCAGATACCCTTACCTGTCAGAGGCTACAGTTCTTATCTTTTCCCCCCTTTCCTCTGGTCTTGGGTCCTAGAAGACTGGAGTCTGGCACTTCCGGATGAGTAGTTATGCTTTGCTAGCATTCAAAATCATGTGCTCGTGGGTGACTTGTGCTGAGGTACTGGAGCGTTTTCTGCCACTGAGTTAATGTGCTGCCCTGAGCCATGCTGCCCTATGCAAGGATGAAAACTCATGGCTCAGCTCTCTTTTTTAAAATTCCTTTTGCCAAGAATCCAACAGCAAGGCATGATGCTTGAGCCTGTGCAATGCTGAGTTCTGCTGAATAGCTTCAGCTTTAATTGAATCTAAGATCGTATATTGCCATCAGCTATCCTTTATTTTAAGAAATACTTCAGTCTATGAGTAACAAAAACAAAACCACAGGTACTTAGCAGCAGTCCCTGGGAGTTGCTTCTTCTGAGCACACTGAGTTTTTCATGAAGTACATATACTTACCTGAACACAGGAGGATGTTCAGCACTATGGAAAACAAGCGAGCAGTTCTTAAATCTCAGAGCATGACTTTATTTCGTACTGTATCGATTGCAACTGGAGAAAAGTTTCAAATACTGACTATTAAAAAGAAAAATGCAACAGTTGTAGCTATCATTAACACTCATCTTTGTCACTGAGGGATAAGGTTTTGAGGCAGGGTGTAAGCTTCTTCAGATTTGTAATGATAACGGGAGAAAGTTGTCTCTCCTCTGAGGAAGATGTCCCCCTGATGTGTGCTTTGCATAGCCGTTTGAGCTGAAGGTAATATGTTCTTCAATTTATTTTAGATATTTTTTTATTATTTGCAAGGTGACACGGCATACTAGACAAGCATAAATGAATGCATTAATGCCTTTATATCTTCACACACTTTCATCTTTTTCTTTAAATTGTAGGGTTTGCAAATGAAATAATACTTACATGCTCTTTAACACTAAGCTCTTTAAAAAGTAGGGGAAAAAGAGGCAGTTTTTCAAGGTTGCCAAATATTCCAAGTACTTTTAACCACAGAACTATCTGACTGTAATATGCAGATATGCTAACAGTCTGTGCGAAGAATTCATGTTATCTGTGTATAGCTTGATGTGTGCATGTACTTGCTTTCTTTGTTAAATTGGTGTTTACAGTGCTGTCGTTCTACCTCCTCCCTTTTTTTTTTTTTCTTAAGTCTTATTAAATCACATCTGGATGTATTGTAGTGTGAGAAATGCTGTTTGAGAAATGTTTTGTGTAAGCAAGTGCATAATGAACATTAGGGTTTGTTAAGGTCTTTGAAGAAGGCGTGGGAAATTGTTAGGGGTTTTTTTGTTGATGTTGTTTTTTCTCTCCAAATTCATACAGAACCAGCACATCACTGTCAGTGCCATCCTACTACAAACATTGTATAGTGATAAGGGAGGTTTTGGGGATCGAAATAGCAGAGATGGGAACCATGGAGTCAGAAAAAGTAGTCTTACTGACTTCGAGAGTCTTGATTGGGAAGTAGAGGGTGGACAAGCTAAGGGCTGGGGTTCAGCTGTTTTGTAAAGTCCTCATGATAATAAGTTATGGAATCATTTGTGGCATCTCTTCAAGATGGATCGAACCAAAATTCTTTTCTATGGTCAGTTTGAATTCATTAATTGTATTGGTATTTTAGTGTTGGGCTTCTGAGCTGCAGGTGTGACCCTTTCTTGTGGTAACCTTGTGGGTAACGTGTGAAGGTATTTATAGATTGAATAGACATTAACTCTGAATATATCGCACTATCTGACATTTCTCCTTTACCCAGAAATTCACCTCTGTACAGCTACCTGGAGCATCTGAATATGCTGCTCTGAAACAATATATAAAAGGCATCTGCTTGTGCTGTACATGTCTCTGAGAGTTAAAAAGGCACTTTGATCTTCACAGCAGATAACAGTATACTTTTGACAGATTTAAACAGACTTAACACCTTTCTGATGAGAACAGCCCTCACTTACTCTTCCTGTCAAGATGTCAGGAGGGCAAGCTAAAAGTGCACCTTAACAGTTAGCAAACGTAGAGTTGGGAGCATTAATTTTTGTTTGTTGGGGTTTTTTTGTTAAACTATGATTTTTAATACTTATCCTGAAGTAGTGCTAGAGAGTTTTATCTTCTATATTCCCAAGTGCTAGATGCTTGCAAAAGTCAGAGCTGACTTTGCTTCATGTTTGATCTGCAGCATTTTATTGTCACTGATTTTTTTTTTCCCCAGGGATGTAGCTTGTGTGTGCCTATTAGTCCAGGGTAAAAGACACCCATTTTGAAATTTATTTTTAGTAGTGAAGAAAAAACATAGGGAACCCACTCTGTGCCTTCAGATGATACAGCTGGGGGACACACAGTTTGTCTGCATGGGATTATTTTCTGTGCTGTAGCTGAAGAAATCAAAGGGTATGCAGATTCTGCCTTGAAATGTTCATGTCTCTGGTGTTAACACTTGTTTAAAAAAGGTTAATTGCATGCAATTATGTGCTAAAGGAGCTGCATCACAAGAAAAGTCAATAGTACTAGGAAACTGTAACTTTGAATTAATGATAGAGCTGAGCAGTTATGCCCAAGCATTTTATTTAAGAAGGCAGCATGGGTTTTTTAGTATTAACTGCTGCAGTGTGATGGTTTTGTGTGGGGTTTTGTGGGGTTTTTTTTCTGTTTCGTAACTATGTGAAAACGCATATTTAATACTTCACACTGAATTCTTAAAGTGAGTGAACAAAGAACCAAGTATTCTGATGTTTTAAATTTAACACACTGTTCATTAGTGTTGAATATTTAAAAACATGACTGCTGTGTCTATTAGATGTGTTACTTGAAGGCAAAAGGCACAGTTGTGCTTGTTTAGCATAAGAACTTCAGAGTTTAAATAGCTTCTATTTATTTTGTAATCTGTCTAGGATAAGAATCAATTGCTGCTTTATGGTACAGGTAACTAAAAATTTATTGGAGTATCTGGAAACTGTGTCAAACTTAGTGGAATCTGTCTTTTTTCCCCCCTGCTTTCCAGCCCAGCATCCTGGGAGTTCATAAAACTGTTCAGTCAACATTCAGCTTTTATCCAATTTGTATAAATCATCTACCTGGGATCCATCTCCAAACTGCTGAGAAATAGTGTTGCTTTTTCTTCGTAAGCTAGCTAAACCTTTAAGGGTTTCATATGGAAACTATGGGGTTTTTATTTTTAAAAAAGTTACATAGATAAAAGATAAGCAGTCTGGTATGGAAGTGCCTTTGGGTCCTTATCTGAAAGTAATCCTGGTCCTGACTCCATACTCATTTTAGATGGATGCAGCACAATTCTAAAATACCCTGATGAGGAAAAAAAAGGCAACTCCAAACAACAAAAAGCAACAACCTAAGTCCAAACAAAATAAACCCCTCAACACCCAGAAAAACCAAAAGAGATTGAAAAGAGTAAGAAAAACTCCAGTTGGCCCAAAACTCTGAACATTTTTTGTTGCCCAGTGCCTGGTGTTATGCTTCTTGACAGCTCTAGAAAAAACTTCGTAGACTAGGCTGATCTCACATGAATTTTATACTTTTGGTCCCATTAGGATTAAGGATTTGGCTCACTCCTGATAAATGTCAATATAAAGCAGCAGAGAATCAAGCCAGCTGAGCTGGTCATGACCTTATATACATAGTGATAATTAATAGCTAATGAGACTGATAAAATATGGTTCTGAAATGCAGTCGACTGCATCATCGGGACTTTTTACAAATTAAAATTTTAAATTGAACTAGGAATTAAAGACATATTGTGCTATCATGGGCAAAAAGTTAAACTCCTTCACTAAAGGATGTGTGTCAGATATGTCACTGAAATATGTCATCTTCAATACAGTTATGCATCAGAATAAGAATTATTCATGAATTTGAGTTCAGAGGGCAGGAAAACATGGGTTAGACTAATATAATACCTGGTTTTAATCTGTATGTTAAATAAGGGCAGCTGTTTTAACTTTTATGGACAGGCCTTTCTTGTTACTTTTTTCCTGACAATTTCTTGCACTCACATGGAAGTAAGTTTGATGTGTGATTCTCCCAAGCCTGTTCTCCTGCACTAGAGTCTGTACTCAGGACTAAATACAAAACTAAATGAAAGCAAACAAGTGAAACTCAATTATTACAAAATATTCTTGAGTTATTAAGTATGAAGGTTTTTTTTTTCCATATATCCTCTCTCTTAACTATTTCTACATCAGTGCTAATCTCTGAGGTTAGTCAGTCAAGGAGAATTCTTCACACAATCAACTTTGTTCACTTGTGTTAATTGGAAAAAGCCTTGACTCAAATCTGCTCTCCTGGATCAGGCAGTTTGTTCCACAGAACTCAAAAAGGACTGTGTCAAATGCAGCCTTTGACTCTGTACTGAATGTTGCCTTACTTTTGTTGGTTTGCATAGTCAATGAACTACAAAGAGCAGCCATCCTCCCTCTGAAGATAAAGCAGACATATTTTTTCATGTCTGTGAGGCAGACAGTGGAATTGAGATTTACTAATTTTTTTTTTTAATTCATCAGGCATGACTTTCTGAACTTTCCGTGTTTGTGGTGTTTCTAAAAGGGAAGGAGAAAAGAAGAAGGAGTTCTTCTCTTCATGCTCATTAATGGGAGGCCTATACATCTCAAGATTTTGAAGTTCCCCACCACAATTCCTTATTCCCTTTAGTCATTTCTGGTTTTGTGGTTGCTCCAAGTGAATGATTTAGAGAGGGTGTTTTGAAAATGGACATAGCACTTCCTGGAAGAGGAGACGTGTTCAGGAAGCACAGCCAGGAGCCCCAGCAGAGCCCATGGGAAGTGCAACTGAAATGCTTGTTCTTTCTGCTTGGAAAAATTCAGACTAGCTTTTTGATTGGAAATTGTTTTACTTTGGATGAGAACAAAAGGAGCACTTGATTCTTAGAAGACACATCTTTTGACTGCTTCTGCTCCCACTTATGTCTCTTGAAGCATTCAGGAGAAATAGTTGATTATTTAAAAACACTGCGATCTGTAGCTGTTATAGAGGGAAGAGAAAAAGGAAAACACTTTTGGATTTATATATGGCTTTTCAGTAAGATAAACACCTTTTTCATCACAGTGGATGTCTATGTCATACGAAATTGCTTTCCATGACAACTGGTTTCTGTTCCTCCTGCCAAACCTGCTGGAACACCTCCAGGGCTTGCATTCAGGGCCACCACTGAAATGCCTAGAGTGAGTTTACTTTTAATGGCTCTATTTCAATCAGGAAGAAATAATTAGAAAATAACAAATTGAAAGAGAATACCTGCAGGTTTTTAGGCTTATTGTATTCAGTAAATATTTCATTAGGAAACTCGTGGAAAGGTAAAAACCAGTTAATTGATTTTTAACTTTTGAAAACGCTGTATTTTTTGTACATTGGAAAGGTCAGTCTTACAATGAAGGAGCAAACCTAATTTTCTGTTTAGTTTTGAACCATACTGATGGAGGTATAGGAAACAGAGCACTGAAACATTTGCATTTCTCCTACTTGATTCCTGTGTCCTCAGTCAAACCCAGTGCAGCAGAGACTGCCCTTCTCACCGCCGTGAGTGTGGGACCATCACTTCTGGAGTGATTCTTTTTAGAACATATCCTTTTATAACAATGTTTGTAACAGTGGAGAGCAGGGAATTTGAAATGCTGTAGTTCACATGACCTAACTCACAGCAATTGTACTCGCCAGCTTCTACTGAAGCAGCTTTCAGTTTTCAAAGAAAATGGTGGCCAGTGACCATGCGTCTCTTTTGAAATCTTTGCGCGGACACAGAACATGAGATTTTTGTAAGTTTTATTGATGTGAGGAGTTTCTAGACCCTGCAGCAGTCTTCTAAAATCATGTGGCAGAAAAAATATGTCCCAATATACTTTGCTCAATTCCTTGTAACTCAGTTTAAGCTGGAAACTAATTTGCTGATGAACTCTCATCCCCCTTGTAAAGTATGGTAGCCGTGGAGTTAACCAAAATCACAGCTTTACTTTCAAAAGTGCAGCCTTATCTGTTGAAACAGTGGAAACACTCTCACCTGTCAGCTGCTTCTTAAAACTCAAGAAATTGTGCAAGATGGAAAGCTGTTTTGAGTGTTTGGGGGGGCATTGTGGGTTTTTTCAAAGGATATTCTTACACTGTTCTTGCTATAGCACAGTGGAAGTTTCATTATGAATTTGATATGAATTTATACAATAAATATTTTTGGGCATTCTGCAGTTAAAAAGCTACACGTGGCAAGGTGAGATAAATATCACAAAATTATTTCCATGTGCTTTGCAGCAATATTACTGTACAAATGATGGTTAGGAGTTGAAATTAAGTTCATGTGAGTTAAAAATCACTGAGCATTTGGCTTCCATATTTTGGGAGTATTTTTAATAATCAAGAAGAATAGAAATGAGATGACATCACTAGCAACTAGAATACAAATCCTTGAAACATTTATGGCATACCAGCTGTCCAAGAAGCATCATCATCATCATCTTCTGACAAATGATATCCTCTGAGGCTTGATGTACAGCACTCAGATATGCTATTTCAAGCACTTTGCTGACTGAATGATACATTTGAAAGATATTTGAGAGTTGTCTTTCTAGGATCAGGCAAATGCAAGTCTTACTGACCCAGAGAGACATATAAGCATCTAAGCAACGTGCAGCTCCCTCAGCAAAGGGACAACAGATTTACCAGTTTTACATTTCATCTGTTACCTTATTTTGTATCACCTCACATCAACTTGTTTTAACATGCTTTTGAGGAAGTCATATTCCTTTTAGAAGATTAATGCTTGTACCCCTTAGTAACTCTTGAGAAAATAAATATTAAATATAGTAAGATGGATTAATTTTTCATTTCACTGCTCATTGCTTTCCTTTCAGCTTCTTGCCTGATTACATCAGTGGTGATTTTGATTCCATTCAGCCTGAAGTCAAGGAGTACTACAAGGTCAAGGTAAATTAAATCCTTTTGAGTTTTTGTGTGATAGAGCATTGTAAGATCCAAGCCATTAGTGGACCCGTGTGTCATGAAGTGATTCTGGCTCCATTGCTTTCTTTGTGAAGCACCTGAGAAGATCAGAAGTTTTGCTTTGTGGCACTGTACAAATGCTTAAAGTAAACACAGGAGGTGCGGTACTGCCCGAGTCCTGCACAGGGTGACTTTTCATAGTACCAGGTGATGAAATAGATCGTATGTTGCTAGAGATTACAGCATCTAGAAACTAGGATAAAACTTCCCAAAAAATCTGTGACTTCTTTGGCGTGGTGAGATAGAGAAATAAGGATTAACATACCATGATTCCCACCTGGTGGGTACCCACATACTTTCTAGAGAGAGTTTCTCTGTGTACTATTTGTAGGATATGACTTTACCTTTTTAGAGGAAAGCTGCAGATGAAGAAATCTGTCTCTTTCCTCACCCACTGATGCATTCAATTACAGTCAACTACTTCTGCTACACCGGTGGAGTGCCCTCCTTAATGAGTTATTGGATAAATTCCTTCCTGTGTTAATTTCCAGTGAGCAGCATAAATGTAAATTCACTTTTCTTGGGTCTTAGGGCTCAAAGTTCTGCCTTTACCTGACTGTGGTATTTAACACTTCACCTGCCTGCTTGTTTAGGCTTTTGTGATGAGCACAGTTCTTTACCCTGGGATCTTGGACAGCAGGTTTCTGCAAATTCAGAGTTTGCCTTGATAGGCCAGCTTACCTTTGCAGCAGGCTGCACTTGCAAGAGGAGTAAGTGTTTGATCCTTGTGAGGTAGTTTACTTAGTCTGCTGCTGATTCATGTATAAGAATGAAATTTGCCTAAAATCTTCCCTGATGGACTTGGGATCAAATGGTTAGGACAAAAGGTGTCAGTCTGTGAGGAGAGGGCCGGAGGAGTGTGTAGAGCAGGGTTTTAGTCTCAGGGCACTGTGGGATTTTATTTCTGTATTCTACCCCATTTTTTAGAATGGAGAAATGTGTGATGGCTGTTCGTCTCTAGGAGAACCGCTCAAGAAAAATGCTCAGGAATATTTAAATTACAGCTTGGGAAGTGAAAACAAAATGAAAAGCTTTGGATTAACACTATTCACTACAGACTAGAAATTCATGATCTGTGAAGAAATGAGTTCAAGAAGTGTTTGGACGATACCCTTGGGCACATGGTGTGACTCTTGGGGATGATGCTGTGCAGGGCTGGGAGATGGACTCACTGATCCTTGTGGGTCCCTTCCAACTCAGCTGCTTCTGTGATTCTGTGAGTCTGTAAAAGGGGAAACTGCAAAATGCACTACTCTGTTTTGCACGGACATGGGCAAGCCCCAGTATCAACGCAGGCTGGGGGATGAACAGATGGACAGCAGCCCTGGGGAGAAGGATTTGGGGGTGCTGGTGAATGAGAGGCTGGACGTGAGCTAGCAATGTGCTCTTGCAGCCCACAAATCCAAACGTGCCCTGGGCTGCATCCAAAGCAGCGTGGGCAGCAGGGCAGGGAGGGGATTCTGCCGCTCTGCTCTGGTGAGACCCCACCTGCAGAGCTGCATCCAGCTCTGGGGTCCCCAGCACAGGAAAGACATGGACCTGTTGGATTGAGTCCAGGGGAAAGCCACCAAGATGATTAGTGGGATGGAGGGATATCCTATGAGATAAGGCTGAGAGAATTGGGATGGTTCAGCCTGGAAAATAGAAGGCTTTGGAGTGACCTAATTGCAACCTTTCAGTACCTGAAGAGAGCCTAAAAGAAAGATGGAGAGAGACTTTTTACAAGAGTATATAGTGACAGGACTAGTGGGAATGGCTTCAAACTGATAGTAAGTTTAGATTAGATATTAGGAATAATTTCTTTACTGTGAGGGTGGTGATGCACTGGAACAGGTTGCCCAGAGAAGTTGTGGTTGCCCCACCTCTGGCAGTGTTCAAGGCCAGGCTGGATGGGGCTCTGAGCAACCTGGTCTAGTGGAAGGTGTCCCATGGCAGGGGGGTTTCAACTAGATGTCCTTTAGGGTCTCTTCCAACCTGAACCATTCTATGACTCTGCAATTAACGCTTATATGAACAGCATGCTGGTAGGTAGGTAAGTCCTACCAAAGAATATAAGTTAAGGATCATTCAGTAGAGAGAGGGGACAGGGAAGAGGTAGGAGATAGAAGAATACAGTAGGTATTACCCTTTTTCACAGGGATTACTTTTCTGGCCATAGCATCATTTTTGTCAGCTCAGTTGCATCTTACTGGTGATGTGCAGTTTACATCTTCTCTATGAACACGTAGTGAAACATTCTGCTTCATACAGAGTTATTACATCTGTGCAAGGACTGGGCTGATAGGCTATAAAGGAAGCAGTAATTCATCAGGATTGTAAAGGTGTAATGAACAGCATAATCTAGCCTACAGAATCCTTGCCTGGGGTCTTCATACAAGACTGAGGAAAATGCAGATAGACTTTAGAATTTTAAGTTTGGGTGTACATGGTAGGAAAAACAATTTTTCGCATTTTTAAATTAATTTCCCATAGTCAGAAAATTAGAATGGTAAATATGGGTGAGTGTCTACAGCGATCTTGAGCAAAAAATGTAATAAAACACAGAAATTGGAGAGAGGTGTATGTTTCTTCTCTTGTAAAGCATCTTGTTCATTAAAGCACCCTCTGTAGTCCAGACAATTTCTGAAGTCACTGGCTTTTGGAAATGCTGTGTGTGTCCATGTCCCAAAATATATTAGCGCTGCTTAAAACAGGCTGTGGGAGAACTTCAGGTGAGTAGATCAGTGTAGCACCATTGACTTTAGGGAAGCATCATGTTGT
The DNA here is from genome assembly GCA_013397755.1 of Cnemophilus loriae. Taxonomy (NCBI): domain Eukaryota; kingdom Metazoa; phylum Chordata; class Aves; order Passeriformes; family Corvidae; genus Cnemophilus; species Cnemophilus loriae. Next base: position 2,141,933 of record VZTF01008135.1, read on the forward strand.
CAGTTAGGGTTGCTTCTCATGCCATCCTTCGTTACCCATGTGCAGATTACACCCACAGACAAGGTAAGCCACTATAATTAGATAATATTACTGTATTGTTTCAAGTATTTTCTTTTATCAGTTGTTTTTATCATTTTATAAAAGCTACCTATATTGGCAGAAATTAATGCATTGTGACTTCTTTTACCTATCTGAAGATATCATGCCACTGCTTAAGAAGAGTTACTTTTTCATAGTAAAGCTTATGGATGTTAATTATTGAGCTATAAAACATAATCATATGCAAGTGTTTGTGTCAAAGACAGCCCAGTGTAGTGCTGGGTAAGTAGTGGGGTGTATTAAACTCAGTGTATGAAACTAATGGTGGTGGGAAGCATTGTCTATGAGCAGTTGTGTCATCATCACGACACAGTAACAGCCTGATTCTTCATCACACCAGCTTCATGCCAGGACATTGCTCCTGGGTTCGGAAGGTTTTCTACCTCATTTAAGTGATAAAAGCAAGAACAGATTTTTGTCACTACAGGAAAACATGATATACAGATTCCCAAAGCCAAGGGGTTTTACTGAATGAGAGCTATTTAAGCCAGTTGCTCTGGTGGTTTTATTTGAGCAGGGATTACAAGACAAGTGTTTCCATTTTCCCTTTAGGAGGACAATCACTATTGCATCAGGGAACCTTATTTAAATTACATTCATAAGCATGAAGCAAATAAATCCATTTTATCTCTGTTAGGTATAGTATGCCGTAGTGAAGAGATCTAAAGGCCAAAGCTCTGTTTTGGAAAGTAACTGTGTAACAGTCTTCTGAGTGGGATGTGTAAGTGAGGAGTTAGGCATTCCTTTTGGGAGAGAATAAGTAAGTGTGTGTCAGAGGTTATTTAGCTTTACTTTTTATTTTCTGTGGTCTTGGTTTTGCCTCATTGGCTTCTCAAAGATGTACTAGTAGTCTTCTATTAAAATTTATTAAAATATTGGAGATTATTGTCCCCATTTCTTAGAGTTAAATAATGTTAAAACTGGATAAAACTGCACCACAATTGAAAATGAAATGTCCTGTTTAAAATTTCTTTTTAAAATCCTATTGCACTATAAATGAAGGATAAAGAATACCAATTTAGTATTCTTTATTCTGTGTATTTTCTGTCATTGTTAAAATAGATATTGAGAAGAGGTTTTCTACTTTCATGATAAATATGCATGCTCATGTTATCCATAATAGATGCACTGGCATTCTTTCTCTGTACAGTCTGAAGTGCATTGGAAATGACACTGCACAAAGCAGGGAGGATTTGTGGTGATATTTCTGTCATGGCAGTTTCATCTTTTTCTTGCTTTAGCTGAATGTTTCTATTATTGAAACCTTTTAAACATTGCTTTGAAGTTAAAGCAGCCATTTGTATTGTTATGCCTCAAACAAGGTTCTGTTTCTGAAGTCTTAAGTCCAAAGACATTATCTAAAATTACACCAAATCTGTACTTAAGCCTAGAAGCAGAAGGTTGAATCCAATGCCCTTTGAAATCCAGGCTATGCTATTTATTAAAAACCCGGGTTGTCTTTCCCGCTAAGCAAACTTCATGTGCCTTTGAAGGCTGCTATAGACTTAGTAGGCTCTACTTCAGATCTGTAATTAAATGCTCTGAACTTATTTACAAATCCACTTCTTTTCCTATTCTGTTTTCTTTTTAAGTCCCACAGACCTGCTTATTTTTGCAGGCAGTTCTGAAGCTGTAGCACTTTCTCTTTCCTATTTTCATTTCCAGGGCTAATGGTTATCAGGGCTGTAAAAATGTTTGATAGGTAGGGTGTGGGTATTGTATTTTTGTTGTATGATGATGCACCTATAATTAGATTTACAAAATGTATTGGTAATACTGATGTCGTGCTTTTATGTCTTTTTGACTTCTACACTTTCTGGATAAACTGCATGTTTTGGGCCATGTTCCCTGCTTGCTTTCCAAGGCCAAACTTTTTAATAATTTTATGAAATCACAGTGTTAATTGATTTGCCTCAGTTATATTACTGTAATTTAAAACAAAGAAAACCATTAAGTTTTAATGTGACTATTTTAATTTATCCTTTATCCCTAAATGTTACCTTTTTTTCTAGTACTAATTTTTAATACAGGATTTCAGATATTTAAATGGTTGGCTCATTTACATCATTCTTGTTAGACTGAACAGCTTTCTAAGAAAAATATGGTTCATTTTATGGCCTGATTCCTTTGTCAAATGTTTGAAGGTTTCAGAAGGAACTCTAAAAATTGTGTGAGTGGATCTGAAACAATTCAGTCTTGCTGTTGGACTGGCTACTTCTGCTTGACATTCACTACTTAAGCTTCCAAGCAATCCCTTGTTTAATATGTTCTGCTGAAGATGTCTTTGACAAGTATCAAAAATGCTATGTCTACCTCAGTTCTGCTTCTGATGTGTTGAGGGTGCCTGGTGCCACCTGGATTTAGATCCAAGTTGTAGTTTTTTTCTACTGATGTACATTTATTGAAAGAGCCTTAGTGCCTTAATATAGATAGAGGTTCATCAAGTCAAAACGATTTATAAGTCTGGGATGGTCCTGCTATTAATAGTTCAAACTGTAGATGACTGTATATGCCATTTAGGATTTTGGGCTGGAAGCTTTCTGCATGCCTTAGTCATGTAATTATTCAACAAGAGCTTTCACAAATGGTTCCATTCTTGAATAGCATGTCAGAGGTCCTGTCAAGATTGTGTTTCCAAGTGACTTGTCTAGGTGAATCTGGTTATGTGGATTTCTTATTCATGCTAAATGAAAGTAACAATATCGCAATGTTCCAGATATGTCATAAATTCGTAAGAGATTCTGTGCTTGGTGGCACTTTTGTAAAGGTGAACATGACAGACAGTCACACTAGGTCAGATCAAAGGTTCATTCAGCTGGGCCAGTACAGAATACTGTTGAAAACAAAAGTATGCACAGTGAGGCTTCTTTGATACACTTTTTCATCACCCTCTAATGTATGGCTTAAAGATTTTCTAAGTCAGAGGTAGTATCTTTGTGTTTAATAGCTTCATAGATTGATTTAATTTTCCCCAAAATTAGTCTGCTCCCTTTTCTTCACACTACATTGCTGAGAATGCAAGTATCCACAAAAAAAAAAAAAAAAAAAAAAC